>VACF01002194.1:8036-127797 GCA_006891605.1 Pleurozium schreberi
AACACAGATGAAGAATGATACTTTGCATTGAATAGCTAAACAATTTGAATCATGTCCCTCTGTGCAGGCTCGATCCCAMGGTGAAGATCGAAGCCCATTCGAAGCGAGAGGGTGTCCGGCCAAAATTGCAAATTCGTGGTTTGCCCAATGCCTTGTGGATCGGAGTGCATACTGYATACATCGATCAATGTGTTGTCACAGAATGTGGAGTTCGCATCTCGACTAATCATGGGCAGTCGCAATGACTCCACGCSCCACTCTTCCTGTGAYATGCCCTGAACACKWWMGKGTTCAGGRCTTTCTGGACAGAAAATTGGTGCGGCGATTTCTTCGTACTGCGGCCGCACCTGAAAGAGCTTCTCAGGGAGGTCAAGGTGGATGTGGTAGCTGCAGAATGAGGTCGTTGTGTTTGAACGGCCGTTGGACGAACAATTCATCCTGAAATAGCGGCTGGCAAGTCAGGATCGTGGTCTCCTCTATCTGTTTCTGAAAGKMAGTAAAGCAAGGATGCCAACTTTGTGATGTGKTGTTACGTTGTGCCGAATTTGAATGGGGATATCTGATGCTTTCGGGGATGYTTTTTWATGTCGATAATTTTCTTGTTCGTTTTTATATTYGAATCCTCTAAGCGTAGTGGAGAACTTTGATGCTGTGTCGTAGAGAATATTGCAGCATTAAACCCTGTCAGTTGTGAGGCACTTGATGGCAGTTTCTAACTTAAAACTTGTCAGTTGCGCCAGGGCGTCTGGGCAACTAATATACTTTAGAATATCTCTGCAGGGTRAAATTTTTAAAATTAGAGACATTCTACTCAAAGCGCTTGCCTACACGGGGGCAGYGGGTGGTGAGATAGATCTATCACACGGCCTTTGAATCGAGAGGGTGGAGCCTCAGCAGAGCAGCTCCTCCACGAATCTCACCAGAAGACCGTAATTGTAACTGCTCACGCCGYGACAGGTGGCTCGTWTTGCAGAATGCAAATATCAGCACCCGACAGAAAATCCTTCCTTGAATTGGGCACTTATTACTTTTTCCCCATTATTTGATGTTTCTTTCAGAGTGGGTTATATGTTTTTGTACATACCAAAATTCATTGCACAAGACAGTTCACGAGATGCAGATGGTCAGAGTTTGAAAATTATTGCCACTTTCATTAGTGATCAGAACTCGTGAAAGTTACGTGGGAGTGAATTGTAAAATTCCCAGTATATGATACTTGCTAAGATTTGACAAAACCCTTGCTCACTGCCGTCTACCATGATTTATGTACAACAGTTCGTACATTGGCAAGTTAAGCTTTCGCTCGCTCGATTTGTTCGTAAACTGTACACAACGAAACCAAAAACTCAGGACTTACTAAAYTCCTGCACTAGTCAGTYAGGCTCTTCGCCTACTCAGAACGCRAGTCTGCACCATAATCTCGGCCATGGACCTGTAACGTCGTTTGTTCTTGGGTCTCAAAAGAACCGAGCTCCCTGATCCCAAACTCCGGGACGGATCTTCACTACGAGAAGCTGCTAGTTCACTGCTCCTACTGGGGCTTACTTCTTCGTCCTTGGGACTGTCCGCAAAAGCTCTACGACCAGACGACGATGCTTCCCCATTCGACGAGAACGGAAAGTCTCGTCGACTAGACGACGACAACATCATAAGCGCATCGACGGCGCCAAGCACATCGTCGACGACGGCGTCCGGACGACGCACTTTCGCATCAGCTTGTGAGACAGCTAACGTCTTGGTAACGTCGTCKCGGTGGTTGCCCCCATCGCCATCATTTGTGGCCCACGACTTGGCCATGGAAGTGGTACCGCTCCGGCCGCCCGCACATTCGGACAGCTTCCTCAGCCTCTTCCTCCCGGGAGTCGGAACATCTGCGCAATCTGCCTCCCATGGCTGGGGTTTTCGGAATGCGAAATGCTGGTGAAGGCCGTCAGCTTCAGTGCCGCGCAGAGAGACCACTGGRGCCAGAAGGCCCAGGTCAACTGCCAAAGCTCCCCCTTCCTCGCTAAATTTCTTGATGCATGGGGGAGTACCGCTGAAGAACACKTCTGTTGCTTTTGTCTCCATTGCCAAAGTCGAAGCATCACGGTGGATTGTGGAATCCGCGCTCTCTATGGTTGATGAGGGTGACGAACCTGGACTCCACGTGTTCTCCTGCACAGATGGTAACTTGTTCAGGTCGAAGAGCCGCATCATCTTCTTCGGTGATTTCGTCATTGGAGGACACCGATCCTGGGTGGTGGTAGAAGTAGAAGAGCCCTCAACACTACAAAAAGTCAAGATTGCAATGGACACCCATGCACAAAATCTTGAATAGAAAAATCATAATCAATCATTTTCAAAATCAGATTTTTGAAGCTAAACCTAAACTTCAAAAAGAATTTAAAAAAAATATAAAGTACTAAAAATAGTAATTTGGTAAGGTTTTGTTTAACTTAAAAAATTGGTCAAGGACACATACTGTCCTCAGGGTCATTTTGGGGTTAAAGGACGAACCTATTTATTGCGAAGAAAAGGCGGGCTGTGGATTGTGGACCGTCAAGTGTTAGACGGTGGGAAGTTAAATTGTTTAGCACCTAAAAATGACAGCAACTTCTAAAAATTTGTTACAATGTCCAAAAATTTGATGATAGTCATATAGGGACTTGTCAGCATGGGCATGAATTTCCGTGGCTTTGTGTTTCAAATTGAAGCACCTAAAAATGATAATACATTCAATGACCCTACTTCTTGCTTTCCATGTCAAAGCACATCTCTACTTCCACATTTAGCCAAGAAACGGATGAAAAATACCTTTTTAGCATCCATTGCAGTTGATTTCTGTCATCCAAAGGACCTGAAACGTCCTTGTCGACCTTTAAGGGTTAAACCACTGTGACTGTGCCACTATACTGGATTGTAGCTCCATGGTGCCAAAAAAAAATTGTTATGGAGGGCCACATTCGGTACAAATGAATTAATTTGTGTAAAATAAAAAGTGTCACGTGTCATCTTGTGGTTGGTCTAGAGTGAATGGGACCTCTTAGAATGTAATGTGGAAATTCAATTTAAGCATTTTTTTCTTGAACAAATTTGGCATATTAAATAATTTTTGTCTAAAACTCTAAAAGTGCCCCATGTCATCTTGTAATTGGTGTAGGATGAGGTGAACATTTTCAAAAAACTAACATGGAAATTCAAATTTAGCACTTCTTTATTGATTGTAATTCTCATGTACAAAATTTTGTAAACAATAAAATCAACCAAATTTTGATTGGTACAAATTTGTTGTCATTTATTTGACTAAAATATAGCAATCCGATACAAGACTATTTCACGCATGCATCGTTCTTTTACTATAGTTGGTCCTTTGATAATTAGAAGGGAAACATTTAACCCTTTGTAGATAGCAACTTTGATATATCTAAAAAACTCTAAAAAATTTAAATTTGGTAATTTTAAAATTTGGTATTAGAATACGCATGTAAACAACCTTGTTTCATCTTTAACAATCTTTTTAGAGTTTTAAAGATATGATTGTTTATTGGAGTAATTTATTTTATTAAAATAGTAATTGAAGACAACTAATCAAGGTTATGTGTAATATTAATTTTATATTAATTTCACAAGGTTTAGGTGTAAATACCTAATAAATGAACTTTGAAATTCTAATGAGAATTTAACCCCTAAAAGACCAAGGCCATTTTTTCTCAAGAACTATTCAAAACTGCCATTTTTGCTTCATTAATTAAAAAAAAAAATTAGAATCTAACCGTAGGATCTTCCACTTTACTTGTCTAAGATCAAGTGGTAAAACTTTCATGAAGATTGAGCGTACAAATTGGAAGATATTAGCATTCAAATTTAGAAGAAAAAAATTCTTGAGCACTTGCTTGCAATTTCAAATGACTTTCACCGCCATTTGTTAAAAACATTTACACTATAGACACTAAATTTAAAAAAAATTGTGTTAAAGAATTGAGTCAAAAGTCTAGGAATTTTTTTGAAAAATAAACACTTGCTTTTTATTCTTTAAATAATTGTTAAGTAAAAGTAGGTTCAAGATTGAAACTAAACTAAATCATTAATAGCTCAAAGATAGGATTGGAATTCAATAATTCTAGTAGTGAGATTGTTCTAGCAAGAAGAATTAACCTTTTCAAATAGCTTTTGTTGAAAAATTGTGAAAATTTCATTAAAAAATGCAAGATATCTCCATTTAAAGTATTTTTTGCGTTTAAAGTGTTTTTTTCACTTTAAATGCAGGTATCTTGCAATTTATGCAATTTGTCTTACAAGATATCTGCATTTAAGTAGGATCTTACCCCTATAGTGTGAATTTAATGTTTGTATAATAAATTTTGGAAATTTTGACCTCATAAATTGCAAGATATGTACATTTAAAGTGGAAAAAAAAATATTTGTGCACATTTCAGGACCAAATTACTTGACTTTGAACCTTCTTAACTAAAATTTTTTGCACTACAAAGTTTTTGAACTTTTGAAAATAAATTGTCACTTAATCTCCCCCGTTTTGAGTTTAGTTTGGCATAACTTTTGGAGCACCAATTGGATAAAACATCACATTTCCACAAAGCTAATTAGTTTCTTTATCTTCAAAAAAAGTTTCAAAAAATCATGAAAAAAATTGACATTGTAGGTACCTTGTTTGAAATCCAATTTAGTCCTCGAAGGAACAATGGTCCTGCAGTGATTGAATTTATTTTAATAAATGTAACCTACCAAAATAGTTTTAGGATATTAGGACATTAATAATGAGCTTCATAGTAAACAACCCTACACTAGTGACAAGGAACATGGTCTATTTTCCTTTTCTTTGAAGGATTACCATGCTACCATCAAATTGCAAGGGTCTAATATACATCCAAAGTGGATACAACTTAGTTTCCCTCTAATACTCTATAATCTCTCCATCCAATCTTAACAAGGATAGACGTTGCAAATCAAAGTTAAATTTTTTTACTTTTASCTTGTAATAAGTCAATTCACTATTTATGAAACAAACTTAAGACCTAACCATGGCAAATAAAAAATTGAAGGGCTTTCAAATATAAGATAACGAACTTGATTATGACATCTTTGTAAAACTATCCTCTACATAGACTTGTTCAAAGTGAAATACTTTTAAAATATAAAAGCAGAAGACAAAAAATTGAAATGCTCTTCATTTATAAGGCAAGTGATTAATTATAAATTATCCTTCACACTTATCTATTTTAAAAAGACTTGTTTAAACTAGGACACATTTAACAGGTAACCGAAGTAGAAGACAAGAAATTGAAGTCTTGTTAAATACAAGTTAAGTACAGTTGATTCTGACATGTGCCTGAATCTGTCCTCTATAGATACTTGCTTAATTCTAACATGTGCATGAATCTGTCCTCTATAGATACTTGCTTAATTCCTCAAGCACCAAGAGGTCAACTTCAACTTCAACTTTTCAACTTTTCAATGGTGGACTCTCGATAAGCTGAAACAAACCTCAATATTTTGTAGAAGGTAGGGTCTTGTAGAAAAACAAGTTATTGCACAAGTTGCATTTTYCAATTTTGATAATTTCAATGTGAGAAGAATTTTAAATTTATTTAAGAAATGTAGTCTAATACAAAAGGGGAGCAAACATAATCTTTTGCCAATCAAAGGAATATCACGGGTGGGAAAAAAAACTTATTTTGGACATCTCTAGTCTTTTCTTTGAACAAACAAATTGGATCTATAATTTTTCTTTTCAAATATTTTTTTATCAATTTTAAAAATACAAGGTTCAATCTAATGTGATGAAGAACACAAAATAATCATAATGATTCCAAATGTTTTTGAAGATATTCCAATTATTATGCTAATAATTTCAATTGTTAAATTTGGGAGTTTTTTTTTTCTCATTTTTTATAATTGAAAAATATTACATTTGTCTTAGACTCCACTTCAATTTGGGAGGAGGTAGAAAAGCATTATTCATTTTCTTGTAGTTTCTCTAATTCAAAAGTTGCGTTGAGGGCCTATATTAAAGTTGATCATCCAAAATTGTTATAATCTAAAAATCCAATGGTCAATATTTTCAATTCATTTCATGCATACTAGACAAAGTGCTCTTTACTTTTGTATGGTTAAAAATTTCAAGCACATCCATGTGCAAAAGAATATCAAAATGGAACAATTAATTGAGAACATTCATCGTAAGAAAGTTGATGGGCCTTGAGGGGTTCAGAATTAATTTTTTTTCCAAATAAATTTTACCAATTTGTTAAGTTGAACATTTAAAAGCAAATAAAGGATTCAAAGTGAATTTTGAATTTTTCTTTTAGAATGTTTCAACCTACTAGACACACTTCTACATTGAATAAGGGTTCTAAGGGGACCAAAAAATTAAAGGGACTTATTGTGGAAAATTATAGATAATTGAAACACGATGTAGAGCCCCTGGACACTCCAATAACTATTGATGTACARCAAAGRTAGATATTTATCTAGTGCCAAAAYGTTRATTAATTAGTATGGATCCCTTTAATATYCATGTTTAGTRTGCAATGAGTATGACTTGACAAGCACRTCATTTAGGCTGCAAAGTTATAATACTTCTGTATGCCTTACAACATGGCCACMGTTACATGACTACTTTGGCACGCTCAAATTTTCCTTTTAATTTGACTRGCCTTCAATTTGYTTGTCCYTCAYTGTTGCTCACCAAACACAGCTCATAATTAGTAAAAAGATCACTCATCAAGTAGAATAAAAGATAAATCAACTAAGCTTAAGATGAATAGTGATTTYAAGGGTCATTCCTTGACTRGAAAGAATCAAATATGAAGAGAATATTGTGAAGGGYCYGTAGCGCTTTTCATCCCCATTTGAAAATGTGCCKGACCTAGAGTGTGTTACRRTGGGAATGCTCTTACCCATCCAAACTTTTGGGGCCGGGGAGAACTACCCCCCTCCCTCAGCCACTTAGTAAAACCCTGAATTTTTTTATTTTCTTTGGATGATAGAATTTGCAAGTTCTGAATTCATATTTGCAATTGGAGACCCCAACGTAGTAAAGAGGGATGTAGAAGGCAAGTTATTGGGGCCCAAAATAGGGGGCTCTTTATTTCACTTGCACCCTTGTAATTACTTGGAGTGGCTGAGGGAGGGGGCCAGTCCACCACCACGGCCACTTTGGGTAAGCAACAAGACCTTGCCCCACTTCCAGGAGATTTTTTGATTCCCCTTGTTCTGCCCGCTAGGTAAGGGACTTTTTAAGGGTTAATATAATCCAACAAATGCTTTAATTTATAATTCCATACAAGTAGGAACCCATCCTGGCTTGCTCAAACCTTGACAATATTAAACTTAGGTGATATTACCTTGTTGTTAAATCAAGGCTTGGTGTTTTGACCGCCCAACTGAAGGTGAGCAATCTGAAGTSGCCCTAGACCCTACCCTAGTTACTTCTTAGGTATTTACTTCCCCTAACTTATATCTTAAGGAAAATGTGAAAATAATCACCAGTTGGCCGGGTCAAAAAAGATGATTATAACCCTCTCTTTTAAGGTTTGCCACGGCACTCAAGAATTCATTCTTTTTCTTTTCCTTAAGATCAATGCCTGCTCTCTTGCTTGGGGGCTAAGCTAAGTTAGAACTGGGACAAATCAAGTTGGCTAACTTATTTTTCTCCTGATAACATGGAACTATATTGTATCAAGATAAATAACTGGTAACGGAACATTCTGCCAATTAGCATATTGACATTGAACTCAATTAACCCGTAAATGTCAAGGCGGACGTTTTGTGTCCAATGGATGACAAAGAATCTTTTTTTCTAGGACAGAAGTGCAACTATTCATCCTCTGAATTTTGTGTGAAAAGGGGAGATTTTTTAAAGTTCTTTGACTTTCAATAAGTGCTTTTGGATCTGCTTAAACCAATGATTTCCACGATATCAAAATAGACGATTTTCATGGTTACTAGTCCGTCCCTGAAGGGTTAAGCTTAACTCATGTGGCCATTACGTGAGAATGGCTTGTAAAATTGGACCAATCACAATTCGAACATTGTAAGTAACTTATGCAATGTCCAACCAACATCGATTGCCAATGCCGATTACCTTCAATTACTTGGGGACAAATTGTAATCAACTTTTAGCAGAATTTAAGGGCTTTATATTAACATGTCCTTTATCACCTTTTCATGGGTAATGAATGGCAACTAGGCAAGTCTTCGGAGGATTTCAATGGTCTACTCATGTTTCACTTTGAAAAATTATAGAATTCTCTAGGTGGTCTAAATATTTTTTCTTGGTGAATTCATGATTTTCATTTGCTAAAAGGAAAAAAATAGTTGCTTCCTAATGACGTCTTGTAATTATGTTGAATTCCTTCTTTTAAAGGTTTTGGGGCGTTTTCACCTTATGCAATTTTGTCATTTTAAATTTTCAAAACTCAAATGAAGGGGTTTCATTTTAGAGAGATTAAATTCCATCCATTTAATTCAATTGATGGAGTACTACATGAAGAGTCTGTCTTCTAATTGACTCAAGGAAATTAGACTACTTACACAAGGGCTATCAATCTTTGTCAAAAGGGAGAGTCTACACTATGTTAAAAAAAAGTCTTACTCTTTAATAAAGTTGATTCATTTAGAGTTTATACAATAAGAAAAGAATGTGTAAAATATGTGGCCAATTTGTCATTGTACACGTATAGTATGGTGGTTGTGTGAGGTTTATTTTCATGTATTTTGATAAGAATTGGAGTGTGAGGAGTATATTTTGTATCTTTCCATTTGAATTTTACAAATAGAAAGAGGGTAAAGGTATTCAATAATTGATAAGGTGGATCCTATAATACATGCGATATTTGGTTGTGTTCATTTTTTAAGTAGAGTATTCAATGGCAATGTTGATATTTTGAGTGTAACATTCTCAAGACTTCATTAATTTCATGATTGGCCCTCTTTTTCTGACAGGGATTATCTTTGTGAAGATAACAAAGGCAAAAGGTATATGATGGAGTTTGATGGATGACAACTACTTTTTAAACTATGAATGAGAGAGGATTCAATTGATGGAAGAATTTTTTTGAAGTACAAGGTATTTTTGGAACTTTTTTCCCATTAGAATTTTTGCAAATAAGAGATTTAAAACTTCTATTGTAAGTTTGATGTTGAAAACTAAAATATCTTAGAAATTTTGGAAGAATAACAACAAGTTCTTGTATGGAATGAGCATGTTTGAATACTTTMATAGTGTAAAATGTAGATGTTGGATCAATTAGAGATCAATATGATTTGTTTGGCATGTAAACATTTCTAATGAAGTTTGTGTAATAATTGTATTTTTTAATCAAATTTTCAATTTTGAAAAATTTAATAGGATTCTGTTTACTGTAATATAATTTGTAACATCTCAAAATAAAATGATACATCATTTGGTGTTTTTTGATATCATACACATCAAAAATTAATATCAAAACTTGTTTAGAGCATATTATGTTTGTTGTACCTCATCTTTATTTGTATATGTATTAATTTTTACATCCAAATCTTTATTACCAAAACCAAAAAAATGACTAGAAGAAAAATATATATTTGGGAGGCGAAATGAAGGTCCATTGATGGTCTTTGGCTCATACTAAATGCCCATAAAATGATGACCTCACACCACTACAAGAGAAAGGGGTGTTTTAAGTATAGTCCTAGAAATAAGATTTTAAGTAATGACCTATGACCTTAAGTAAAAGCACATGTCTTCTAAGTAAATTTTTTCTTAAAAAACATGTGTTTTTAGTAAATTTTTACTTAAAAGACTTTTTATAGGTCATTATTTAATAACTTATCTCTAGGACTATACTTAGAGCACCCCTTTCTCTTGTAGTGCACTCAACAATTAAATGTCCATTGGTGCTCTAATAAAATGCCCCCCAAAATTCCACTTTTCAATACTTTAGAAAGGGTTCCAAAATTCAAAGTTTCTAGGATGCCAAGAGTGCATGTATTTTAAGTAAATTTTTACTGAAAATCTCCTTAAAGGTCGTTACTTAAAATCTTGTGTCTAGGACTATACTTAAAAACTCAATTAAAACACCCCTTTCTCTTGTAGTGTACTTAGTATTTTTTCCTATATGTTGTATAACTCCAAATGATTTGAAAATTTTCATGTAATGTAGCCAACTTGCCCTAAAGAATGAATCCAAAGAAGCCCAACCATTTCAGACATCTTTTCATAATGATCTGATCTTGTGAAGTGCAGCTGCCTGGTTGTTCCTAAGGCCAAAAAAAGGATTTTTGCCACTTCAAATGCTAATATCTTGCAATCTACATGGTGAATTTTTTTGAAATCTTTTCCACATATTCTCAAACTAGAGTACTACAAGATCCTATGGTTACATGTGTCAAAAAATGATATTTTTCAAAAATTTGGTACTTGTACTAGAAATGGCAGTTTTGAAGCATTTTTGGTGAGAACATAGTCAAGGAACTTTAGGGGTTAATCCAAAACATTTTGTCCAAGATGAAGATAATTTTGGGATGGAGCTAGTACTAATTTTGTTTATAGTGACAATGATTTTATTTATAGTGACTTTAAAGTAAGTGTACCTCCCAAACCACCACTTTTTGCTCCTGTGCATAGTTACTATTATTGCATTGATCAAATTTTCATATTGTCTTGTTGGCAAGTGAAAGGAAGTTCCAACGCACCAAAGAACGTGACATTTGGATGGTACCATATGCTAAAGTTATGCTTGAACCAAGTGAGTTTTTTGAGATAAGGTAGAACCACCCATTTACCAACCAGTGTCCCATAGCCAACCATAGATTGGCTTATGTCCAACCAAGGCTAGAATGTTTTTTTTTCATCTTTTCAAAGTTGGGACTAAAAGTTCATAATACATGTTCCAAAGTAGTGCAAAAAAAAGTTGGAAGCAGTGAGTGGAAAAGTATTTTTTTGATTGATCGGAATTGGAAGAGTCTAAAGATCGGCTATGGGTCCAGAGCACATTTTGCCTTTCAAAATTCATGTGATAAAATTACCAAGTTTTTGCAATCCTCATCATTTTTATCTACACACCTCTAAAAATATTTACCTTGCATTCCATTTCTTCACATTCGTCCAAATTCCTTATTTGGTTAGTTATAGGTGGTTCTACCTTAGATGTTCTAAACCCGTTTCTTGACTTTTTTCCGCATGTGTACATATTGGCTTTGGACATGAACACCTATTGTATTGTATTGATGATGGCGGGTTTGGGCAAGGTATGTTTTGGGGTCCTGTGCATACCCACCGCTTAACTTATTAATAGAACCAAATCCGTGCAACTGTGCCAAACCTGAGGAACCAATGGAAAGAAGGGAGGGAGAGCTAAGATACCTGAACTCTTCCCCTTCAGTTGCTGCTTGCTGCTGCCTCCGTCAGCCTTTCCTTTTCCTTGCATGCGTCGACAAAAGCGACCCTGAACGGAAGTCCGTCACCCACTCCCTCCCTCAGTCCCTCACTCCCTCCTCAAGCCCAGTGAAGCCCAGCCACTGCAAGCCGGGCCAAGGACGAAAGGGCTTCTTCTTCTCGATAATTTGCCGGCACGTAAGCCGAGAGAACGGAAGTCGATAGGGAGGGATTCCTGCAACTTGTGGACCGAGTCAAAAACGTTAGACACACAACACGCACTCCGTCCGTCACTGGGCTGGCAAGCTAAGCTACTGTACCACCACCACATCACCACCACCACTGTAGCTTCGCTTAGCTCCTCTCCTTGGGAATCTGCCTAGTGCCCAGTGCCTAATAAGATACCGTAGTAAGATACCACAACACAAATGGTGGTAAATAGTGTTACCCATACTAACTATTTTTAAAATGCTAAAAGTTTTTATTCTTCATGTATATTTTTACAGAGTGCATGGATCTAAATAGTACAAGTACTATAGTTGGGAAAATTTTGTACCTATAGTTGGTAAAAACATTCATTAAGAGTAAAAATTTATGGATGTTTTAAATCAATTAGTGTAGGTAAGTAGGTAACACTATTTACCATCATTAGTGAAGTGAGAATCCGTGGGTGAGTTTTGCAGTACACTAAACAGTAAAATTCTAAATAGTGAAATTCTAATCAGTGAAATTAGGTTGCCTCTACAATTAGGTTGTGTTACCCCCAAGAAAGAAAGTAGCCTACTGTACGCTTACGCAACATGATGAAACCGCACCAACTGAAGGAGGGCACTGCGGCACGGGTGGACTGGCCTGCGGGTAGGCTTAAGCTTAAGTTAGGCTTGGTTCGCTTAACTTGCTCCACTCCATGTCCTCCACGCTTGGCTACTGTAGCAGTCACGGGAGTCGGCGGGGGTGGGGGTTGATACTGTATACTGTACACAGTCGACCAGGTGTCGACCAGTGTTGGTGGTCGTATAGAATCATCCTTTCAAGAAATGAAAATGGAATTGGCATGGAACGCAAGTTCTTTCATGTTTTTTTTGGACCTCTGTGGAATTAGTTCCAAAATTTTGAAGTTGAAACATGGTGGTCTCTTCTAACATGTATCGTGACCACCACTTGAAGTGCACACTATTGAAGTATTGGTACATTAAAGGAAGCAAAATGCACCTTTGTATTAGTAGTCACTTATAGAGGAGGGTTGCTTTTAGAGCACTCTACCTCATTTGGAAGTCATATTTTAATTAGTGTTGCACGGCCAACACAGGTATTGGGACATCTAGTAACTTGTTATTAAGGACCACAACCTTTACTTCGTCAAAAAACACTCCTAATTGACATTTCTATTGCAAAGAGCAATTTTTTTTTATAAATAAGTTATGTTTTGTATATCTAATCATGGGATCTTGCACTAGACTATATGAGAACATGTGAAAGAACTTTTGTAAACTTTGACAACACAAATTGCAATATATTTGCATTTAAAGTGGAGAAAAAGTTTTTTCACACCTCGTGTGACAAAATTCTTGTATCAGACCTTGGAATCTTCCTTGGAATCTTCTTAAGCCCCTAAATTCCTAAAGTCATCTTGAGAGGACTTTTGAAAGTTCAAGCAGATATTTATAATCTCAATTCTTGGCAAGATTTAAAAAAAAAAAAATTCAAGATAGGAAATCTTATTAGTTTCTTGGAAATATAATTTATATTTCAATCGGTGCCTACGAGCAAAATGTAAGCCACAATAAGAACTGCCTTACATGTAGAGGCCAAGGCAATTTGTTGTGTAAGAAGCTAGTCTAAATCCTCACTTGAAATTGAACAAAAGGCTGAAATCAATCCCAACCCCTTTACACCTAGAGGCCAAATCAATTTGGTGGAATTAATTTTTTATTCAAAAAAGGTGATCTAACATGGTCCAAGTTTGATGAATTGGGTCATTTGGGTGCACCAAGAATGGAAAGCCAAGGAACAATGTCAAATTTCAATAAAAAAAACATTTTTTTTATAAAATATTATTTTTTCAACAAATCAAAGCCGTTGGATATTGTGCAATTGGCTTCAAGGGAATTGCCTTGGCCTCTAGGTGTAAAGTGGCACTTAAAAGAGAAGAAGAGAGGGGCCCAACTTCATGGCCTTAAGACCTTTACATATGGGAGACTTGGCCCATATTATAAGCTGATTTTAATGAATAGTGGAAGACAATCCTAAGTCTAAGAAGAGCTAAAATTTTGTGCAATTTGACTCACGGGGAATTGTCCCGGATCCTAGGTGTAAAGTGACCATGAACTCAAAACAAGTGGGGGTAGGCATCTAAAATCCATCTGCTAAAGGAGATTGTGCTTGCATCTCGGCTTGCATTGCACCAAAGAATATATTTAGGAAATTGTTTCTGTCTTCATAGTCTTCATACAAAGGAAGGTCACTTTGACACCTTGTGTGCAATTGACATGTTTTTATTTTCATAAAAATTCATTGTTAGTCCTTGTAATGATAGTAGACCTCCAACATGTCCAATTTGTGGCTTCAAATTCTCATTTTTGGGTCAAAAATAGGACTAGAAACCCCTCCAAATGATCAAGGTAGACACCCAATTGGGGTCAGGTTAAAAATAATAAAGAGATTTAAAAAAAAATTGAGAACGGTATTTAATGTCTGAAACTACCTCATCACCTCATGTGCTTTCATTCCAAATTTCACACCAAATGAACAAAAGATGCAAAAGTTTTGAGCAATAAACCAATCATTTGAGGACAAGGGGACAAAAATTAGAACAAGTGTTTCTTGCAATCACCCATAGAAAGATTTGATTCATGGGTGATTGCATGAAACACCGTGCAGTTTTTGTAGCGTTCGGCATAGTACTCATGTTTTTTTCCGGAGTACTATAAAATTAGAAAAACAATTTTTAAAAAATGTGAAAAATATATTTAATGTATACACCTGTAAAAAGAAGGTACCCTATGAAGGAAAAGCGTAGGAAAATTCTCTAAGTAAGAGAACTAGAAATGTGAAAATTTCATGAAAATAGGTGTTTTGATGTTTTAATTTGTAATAAATAGGATAAAGAATTTTTGAAGAAACTAAAAATTGTCAATTTGGGAGAAATATATGATAAAGAGATTTCACCAAAAGAATKATCTTAAAACCATCTTGAATGTTCAGAAGTACGCGTGCAAGGGAGCCCTGTTTGTACGCATGTAGAGGAAATAAAACAATGTTTTTTTAAATTCCCTCTGGTAGATGCATGCATKCCTAGTGTGGGAATAGACCACAAAAATTTTAGCTCTAGATCATTAATTTTAGGTACTCCCCAATACTAAAAACCCCAAAATTGCAAAGTGTGACAAATTAGCTAAATTTAAATTTAAATATAAAATGATTTTTGAAAATTTCTGAAAAATAAGGAATCTAATTTCTATTAAGACAGACATCTCCAATAAAAATTTCAGGTTAATTGGATTCATACTTCAAAAGTTTTAGTAGATAACAACTCCGTCAATCCAAGTGTGACACAAAATAGTACTAATCTTTCATGCAATCACCCTCATTCCATTTGGATTAGTAATGTACAAATCTTGTTTACCTTATTGAGATAGTATAGGTCCTATTATTACTAGAATTTTGCAGTTATACAAGGTTGAACATCAATATTTATACCAATAATGGTACTAATAATAGGTATTATATCTCCTTAGTATTGGCTTAAGCAACTATTTGTGTAATATCCTACCATACCATCCATAGTATCATTTGAGACAACTATGGAAGTGATACCTAATGTGGCACCCATGTGATAAGTAGGATAAAAACCTAGGTGAAACCTATATATCTTGGTAAGATAATGCATTATTGATATACGACAAGTATTTAAAAATACAAAAATTAGCCAATTTCAATACCTTTATTTGAATTTCCTCTTCAATACCTAGACCCTTGTTGATAGTACCCGTAGTATTGATAGTAAACACAGTAGTACCTTCACAACTTTATTTAACAAAGCAACTTCCCAAACCAACAGTGTACCCAATTGCAATAAGTTTTAGACGTGATAGTCATTCTAAAATGTAAATGTAGGTAACAATGGATAGTTTATCATCTTAAGCAACCAACAACAAGCTTGCTATGGTGCACTTAGATACACATTGACTTCTAGAATGATTAGTGTATTAAAAAATATCACAAATTGAACCAACATGCTTACCTTAGGATAAGGTAAACTGGCCTAATTCCATCTCCAATCCAATTCCGTCACCCTATATTTGTCTCCTATTCCATTAACTCTAGCATCCAAATATGTCTAGAAAATCTACCAAATATGTTTAGAAATTTGACAAAATCACTGATTAATAAATGTCATTGAGAGTAACATGTCAATATYTGATTGGTGATTACTTAGGTGCTAATAGATTATAGATACATAAACAGGTGATTATGGATTGTTAATAGGATGTTCATGACTTTAGTTCATCCATGGGTAGTACTATAATTTCAGGGCTAAACACTTCGAAAATCCACAGATATTACAATTTTGATCGGAAAATTCCACTTCCACTTGGGTTTGAATCATGAAACAAGCGCACACCTCTAAAAAAATATGCGAGCCTCTAGGAATTGGCCCCAACATAGTCATAGTGAGATTGCAAATGAAGGTAGTAACTTACTAGGCTTGTCTACCTTACTTCTGGCTTGGTAACTTACCTGATCACTGAACTTGATATTCCAGGAAGCGCCTGCAGTAAGCGAGTGGTGCATTTCCATTCCGATTCGTCCCAGTCTCCCAGGTCATGGCATGAGCCCGTCCGTCCAGCCAATGAGGGACTTGTCACACTCATCTCAGGTGGTAAACTTACTTCGTGGATGCACTCACTCCGTAACTCAAACTAGTGGTCTACAATCACGTAGGCGGCCCAGCCCGGCCCAGGCTTACCAATTTCGGCAACTGATCTGTATTAATTAAGTTATAGTAGCGTAATTTAAAGACTCTCCTTCCTGTAAGTACCGGTATCTAAGTTCCAGTAAGCTTATAAATTATAATGGGTGTTTGTAACGTAACTTATCGTGACTCCGGATATGTGGAGCTTTCAGTCCACAGAAGCAAGTTGACTGAATTGAAAGAAAGTCCGTCCTCCGTCCCTCCATTGCACCCATGCCAAGCCCGCCAGGAAGTCAGGAACTGGGTGTGTGACTGAACTTGGGAGACCCACGTTAGGCAGGCACCTTCCTAGCTTCAATACGTACATGCTGGAATAGCCTCTGTGCTTGCATCTTATCCACGTACGTAGCTGAAGTTTCCTCCTCTCCTCTGGATATGCTAAATTTCAGTGACGGACCAAGGCGGGATGCTTGGCTACGGCTTCAGTCAGGATCACATCACAAGGGACTSATGACTGGGGAGGGAGGGAGGGGCTAGCAAGCTAACTTAACTTAGCGTTGATGGAACTACAGTAAGTTACACCTGCAAGCAATGAACCGGGCGGATAACCCGGAGGATAGGGGCCTCCTGCCATGTACATTGGTCCGGTGGAAAAAGCACTAAAAGATAAGAAGTGACCATCGATTGTCTTGCCGGCCTCATTGAGCGGAGAAGTCGGGTTGCAAGCTTCACCAATATCGGTGGACAAGCCCATTGGTGGAGAGTGGTGGAGATTGGTCAACTTGAAGGGAATCCACTACGTGTGGTATTTTTAGTCGCTCTCTCCCCAACCCAACCGGTCCACATAGCAAGACAATTACTTGTTTGGCACTGGAGCTTCCCCGGGAAACTTGCACTGGCCCGACTCACATGACACTATGGCAGGAGGTTTGGAGGTTCTAAGCATGATTCCTATTGAAAACTATCGTGGGTGTTTTTTCGGTCAAGATGGGCCGATGGGGTGGGATCTTGTTGGCATTCAGTCAAACGTGTGACGCAAAATAGTACAAGTGTTTCTTGCAATCACCCGTACCTATGTGGAAGAAATGCCTTTAGAACTACAATTTGACCCTTTGTAACTTTTGCATATGGGTGATTGCAAGAAACACTTGTACTATTTTGCGTCACACGTTGCATGTGGAAGTTGTTTGAGGCCATAACTTTTTCAAAAATGCTCAAAAGAACAAGAAAATTGGAAGCAAGCTTTTTGATGGTGTAGAAAATAAACATGATTTTTTTTTCAATTTTAGTAAAATTACTTAAATGACCAAAATTGAATTTTGATAATATGTCACACTTGTAGTTTTTGTGGTAGGTCGTTGCAAGAAACACTTACCGGTTTTGTCTCAAAATAGCCTATTTTCATGAGTCCTGTGACTTTTGGAGTAATTTTTTTTTAAATAAAATAAAATATGGATAATTTGAAGAGCAATGAGAATATTATGTCTCCTAAAATTCAGACCTAAGAAAATTTACCTCTAAAAGTTATGCACAAAAAAAGGACAATGGAAAATACGATGAAAATTGATACTTTTTTTTCTTAAATAGTAAAAAAATTCAAAAAAATAAACTCAAAAAATATATTTTTTCTAAGTTAAAGATGCTTCTTTTCCAATAAATTTCATCTTCAAAAACAATACTTTGTGTTCTGTACACGTGTACCTTGGTAGTGCACTTCGAGCACATGTGGAAGTTGGACAATTTAGTATTTTCAAAAAATCTCTTTTGGACTTGTGTAACTATACTAGAGGACCATGCATGCCAATTTTCAGCTCAAAATTTGCTTTTTGGGGTCAAAAATAGGACTAAAAACTCTCCAAAAGGACCAAGGTAGACACCCAATCGGGGGTAGTTTAAAAATAGTGTAATAATTTTTAAAAAACTTATAAACCTTATACACTTTTGTGTGAACCTTCAATCCAAATTTCAAGTAAAAAAAACAAAATATGAAAAAATTATGAGCAAAAAACTACTTGGTAAAGGTCAAGGGGATAAAAAATGACAAGTGTTTCTTGCAATCACCAGTTTCTAGTACTATCGAGTACCTTTTTTGAAAATTTAGGTCATGAAACTTTGTGGGGTGCTTTATAATGTGGAAATAGTGAAATACAACTTTCCATAAGAGGGATTTTTGATTGTCTATTGCAAGTGAGTTCTAGATTGGCCTAAAGTGAGCACCATTTGCAATGAATTTTTGAATAATGAAAAATGATTTTGGTGAATTTTTTTTATGACTAGACATCCACATAAAGTTGTTTCAAATGGCCAGTTTTTATTTTATTTTTGAAATTTTTATCCTATTTTTTACTAATTAAAATATCAAAGTATGTATTTTCTTTAGACTTGGCACTTTTCAAGTTCTCCTACTTAGAGAATTTTTCTACCCTTTTCCTTCTTAGTGTATCTTTTTCTTAAAGGTATATACATTAGTCTTATTTTTTTTAAATTTAAAATTAATTTTCTAATTTTAAAGTACTCCCACAAAAATCAGTCAAACACAACAAAATTGACACGTGTTTCTTGCAATCACCCATATTGTATCCAAATGTCACATTCTTTGGTGCATTGAAACCTCCTTTCACTTGCCAACAAGACAATATAATAATTTGACCAACCTAATAATAATAATTTAGAGGCATAGTACCAATTTGTGGTGGTTTTGGGTGTACCCACCTTAGTTTTTGTTCTATTCATTTGTGTTTTAATTCCTATACGGGTTCAAATTAGAGATATTAAGAAAGTTGCTGAAAGTCTATAATTATTAATAAAAATGCTACAACATAGTTATATCAGTGATTCATGTGAAAGGTGATTACAAGAAACACCTATGGCAAATTTCATTAAAATGGCGGTATTCCATGTGCCATTTTCGGACCGCGCAGTCTGAATTGTGAAGTGACATTTAGAACAGGTATAGATTTTGAGATATCTAAGACATGTCTAGATATAAAAAAATCTATAGCACACTTCAATTTTAGACCACGCAGTTTGAAATATCTAGTACATGTATAGATTTCAAAAATCTAGGTCAGGTATAGATTACAGAAAATCTATGATAGGTTTAGATTTCAGATCACGTGGTTTGAACTGGAAAATGAGCCAAAATAACATAATATCGCCATTTTAATGAAATTTGCCATACATGTACTATTTGTTGCGATTTTAGGGGTAATGTTGATTTTTTTTCCAGAGTGTTTTAACCCCTACAAGACCAAGGCCTTTTCTCTGCAAAGAAACATTCAAAAGTCAAAATTGCCATTTTTATAGCAAAGAATTAAAAAAATTGAAAATTGTTTATTTTGCACCTCTAACTGTAAGATCTTACACCTAACTAGTATGAAAATATGTGGTAAAAATTTCAGAAATTTTGATTGCACATATTGCAAGATATCTTGTTTAAAGTGGAAAAAGACAAGTGTTTTATCACACTGTGCAACTAGATTATTTGACTTTGAACCTTTTCAACTTTCATTTTTTGCACTAAAGATTTTTTAGCATTAAATCTTTATGGTGGAGAATTGAGTTGAGATTGTAGGAAAAAATAAAATAAATAAAAAAAGCATAGAATTTAGTCTTTGAAAAATTGTTAAATAGAAGTTGGTACAAGATAGAAGAAAAACCTAAATTATTAATATCTTCAAGATGGATTAAAACGCACTAATCCCAATATTGAGATTGTTCTTGTAAGCAAAATAAACCATGTGAAACTTTTTTTTTGAAAAATTGTAAAAATTACATTCAAAAACAAATCCAGCAAATTATTTTTTCAAAAAGATGCTTAAATTGCCTAAAAAGCAAGATTGTCCATAACTTTCTCATATCAAATCCAAATGGAATGAATCAAATCTTTCTATAAAGGCAAAAATATAATCCAGAAGAAAAAAAATTAATTAATTTAAATTTAAATTAATTTTTTTTTTGCTGCCTCCTTTCCTCTGTTTTGAGCTTATTTGGGCATAACTTCTGTTCCTGGGCACCGATTGAAAAAAAAATTATATTCCCACAAATTTGATCAGTTTCTCTATCTTCAAAAAAAGTTTTGAAAAATCGGGTTAAAAATTGAGACCGTAGGTACCTACGCAAAATCCCATTTGTCCTTTGAAGGGACAATGGTCTTTTATGGGTTAAAATTAGAAAATTAATTTTGAATTTTTTGAAAAATATGTATTAAGTCTATATCTTTAAGAAGAAGATAGTCTAGGAAGGAGAAGCATAGAAAAATTCTCTAAGTTGGAGAACTAGAAAAGTGCAAAATCTCAAGAAAATAGGTACTTTGACGTTATAATTCACAAAAATTACAAAAAAGAACTTTTACAGAAAATAAGAGATGGCCATTTTTAAAAACTCTATGGAGATGTTCTTTTACCAAAAAGTCACCAAAATAATATTTTATATGTTTCAAAATGCAAGCGGAAAGAATTTCACATTTTAGACTTCCACACCACATAAAATTAATTTAAGAATTGCTTTGGAAAGCATCTACAAGTCTACTGGAAGACCATCTCCTCCAAATTTGAGCTCTGAAATCGTTTCTATGGGTACTACTTTACTCAAAAAAACTCCAAATTGGTAAGTGTGACATTCAATTGGGGTCTATTTTTGGATTGTAAACATTTTTTGAAAATTACAAAAAAAATTAGTCAAAGTTCATAATAGTCATGAGTACCTTTTCTATAAATCTTGAGTCATTTGGAGTCATAACACAAAAGCTATGGCCAAAAAATAGATTAGCATTCAAATGTTTCATGCAATCATACCAAAGCACTCTTTCTTCTTTTTGTTGATATATTACATGAATTTTCTTGAATTCTCCTCAATGAATATCAATCCTGGAAGGACAGACCCTAGTGACCATGAAAATCATCCATTTTGATCAAGTGGGAATCACCGGTTTATAAAATTTTGAATTATATCACTCATTGGAAGTCAACGTATTGTAGTAGATCTTTGGTTTTCACACAAAATTCCAAGGATGGATAGTTGCACTTTTGTCCTACACAAAAAGATTCATTGTCATCCATTAGACACAAAATGTCCGCTTCAATGTTTTTAAGGGTTAATTGGATAAAGTAAACTTTTCATTCATCCAAAGGATGATTGGGCATTGAAGGATTTCAATGAAAACAAAAACATCTTTGCTCCTTCATCCAATAGTTTAGGAAAAATAAAACTTATTTTATAAATATGTGAAATGAAGAATCTAGTGAAATAAAAACTTCTACATTTTAAATGGTTTTGTTGAGTAGAATGTTATAGTTAGTACATAAGATTTGAGGGCAAGGCAAGGATGTTCTAGGGATGTTCTCCTTGCNGAAAATAGGTACTTTGACGTTATAATTCACAAAAATTACAAAAAAGAACTTTTACAGAAAATAAGAGATGGCCATTTTTAAAAACTCTATGGAGATGTTCTTTTACCAAAAAGTCACCAAAATAATATTTTATATGTTTCAAAATGCAAGCGGAAAGAATTTCACATTTTAGACTTCCACACCACATAAAATTAATTTAAGAATTGCTTTGGAAAGCATCTACAAGTCTACTGGAAGACCATCTCCTCCAAATTTGAGCTCTGAAATCGTTTCTATGGGTACTACTTTACTCAAAAAAACTCCAAATTGGTAAGTGTGACATTCAATTGGGGTCTATTTTTGGATTGTAAACATTTTTTGAAAATTACAAAAAAAATTAGTCAAAGTTCATAATAGTCATGAGTACCTTTTCTATAAATCTTGAGTCATTTGGAGTCATAACACAAAAGCTATGGCCAAAAAATAGATTAGCATTCAAATGTTTCATGCAATCATACCAAAGCACTCTTTCTTCTTTTTGTTGATATATTACATGAATTTTCTTGAATTCTCCTCAATGAATATCAATCCTGGAAGGACAGACCCTAGTGACCATGAAAATCATCCATTTTGATCAAGTGGGAATCACCGGTTTATAAAATTTTGAATTATATCACTCATTGGAAGTCAACGTATTGTAGTAGATCTTTGGTTTTCACACAAAATTCCAAGGATGGATAGTTGCACTTTTGTCCTACACAAAAAGATTCACTGTCATCCATTAGACACAAAATGTCCGCYTCAATGTTTTTAAGGGTTAATYGGATAAARTAAACTTTTCATTCATCCAAAGGATGATTGGGCATTGAAGGATTTCAATGAAAACAAAAACATCTTTGCTCCTTCATCCAATAGTTTAGGAAAAATAAAACTTATTTTATAAATATGTGAAATGAAGAATCTAGTGAAATAAAAACTTCTACATTTTAAATGGTTTTGTTGAGTAGAATGTTATAGTTAGTACATAAGATTTGAGGGCAAGGCAAGGATGTTCTAGGGATGTTCTCCTTGCTATCCAAGAATTGCAAAATAGCCGGTATTATTAGAATTTTTGAATTTAAAAAAATTAAAATAAATAATAATAATTTTAAAAAAATTCAAAAAATATATTTTTTAAAATATTTAATAATTAATTAATTAATATAATTTGACGTGGCAATCTCTCAACCACGTCAAACTCTTTGATGTGGCAAGTTTCCACAACCCGAGAACTCAAGATAACTCACAATCTTCTTATRCCTTCAAATTTCATTTTCCTGAGGAAGATTAAGCAATGACTAAAGGAAGTTTGAGAGTTAACTTACACTAGCAAAGAGCTTAGAAAATTCTTTAACTTAGCCCCTCAAAGACAAATTATCCATTTGTCAGACTTTTGAAATTCGGACATGTGATTATAAAATAAAAAATTGATGGATGCCTTTGAATCTTGTCACAAATTCATCATTAATCCCTAAAGGACCAAGGCTCATTTCGGGCACAAAGTGTGAAAAATTGCCATTTTTTAGGGCAATGAGGAAAAATAAAAAAATAAAAATTCTTTTCAAAATTCAACTGTAAAAATTTGTAGTAGACTACTATGGGAATATGTGGAAAAAAATTCAAAAACTGCGACTTCATAGATTGAAAGACTATAACGTTTGAAGATAGAAGAAATATTTTTTTTGAGCTTGCTCGTTAAGGCCAACAAACTTCTAAAGCTAATAGAATGAGATTTTTACACTACACATGGTTATTATTTTTGACATTTGCATCTTGTATCATGTGAATTACACACTTCCTAAATTTCACCCTAAAAGAGTAGTTTTGCATACGTTGCCCGAGTTGCCTAAAAAGCTTAGGGCATCATAACTTTCAATCCAGGCACCCAATTGGATGAAAAATAATATTTCCTTGTAGGCAATACGGTAGTGGGGTACATGTTGATATCTTTAATTTAGGTTGTTTGTTATTCGGAGATCTCTGGGACCAGGCCCCCCCCTAATTGCATTCTTGATACTGTCAAAAAGTGTTGTGCAAAGAAAGGTGCACGGACTTTGTTTTCTGACATTTAAACCTACAATTTGAAAGTTATTGAATTTCAAAGTCATTGTGAATTAATAAAAAATTATGAAATACTTTTACTTTTTTAACTTTTATTTTGGTTGTGGCAATGACACAAGGCACATTAGTCCATACTTTTAATAACACCTTAAGTTAGTTTGTTTACTTTGTTTTGTTTATTACGAGATCTCCTTGACCTCGCATCCCATAGTTGTAAACTAGGTACCAACAAAAAGCGCTCAACAAGGAGGGCTATACGGGCTTTGTTTCATGGTATTTGGACATATGGCTTGAAAGATATGGATTTTTGAGTTATTTTTGGTTCTAAAAAATTTGAAAGTTACTTTACTTTTGTTTTGGTTGTGGCAACAACACAAAGCACACTAGTTCATTGGTACTTTAAATTAGGTTGTTTATTTTGTTTTGTTTATTTGTTATGTAACTTATGTTGATATCTTCTGGACCATGCGTTCCATGGTAGCGTGCTTGGTACTGTCGGAAAGCTCTCGGTGATGAAAGGTGTACAAGCTTGGTTTTGTCACGTTCCAACCTATAGGGTGAAAATCATGATTTTTTGAGTTATTTTAGGTTTTACAAAAATTAGAAAATTACTTTTACTTTGATTTTGACTATGGCAATGGCATACTAGTCTATACTTCTATACTTTAAATTGGGATGATTGTTTGATTGGTTTGGTTTGGTTTGTTTGATTGTTACATTGAGATCTCCCATATCGTACATCTTCTGGTCATGTTCTTGGTATCGTCAGAAAGCCCTCAAGGAGAACGGGTTCTTCAGCTTGGTTTTGTGACTTTTGGACCTACGGAATGAAAGTTATTGAATTTTGAATTTTTTATGGACTAAATTTTTTTTAAATTACTTTTGCTTTCATTTTGACTATCATTGCAACGGCACATGACATACTAGTATCCATCCTTTAAGTTTGTTTGTTTGTTAGTTAGTTAGTTTTGTTTTGTTTTGTTTGTTTGTTTGTTACGTTGAGATCTTTGAGACCGTGCATTTGCCAGTGGTGTGCATTAGGAAAATTTTCAGCCTTGTAGAGGGTTGTTAAGACTTCATTTTTGGCACCCTTGCAGTGCTAATATAGAAAAATAAAAAAATATTAAAAAATATTAAAAAATATAATTTTTTTTTAAAAGTAGTCAATCGGATGTGGCGCTGACATGGCACCACCAGTGCCACGTCAGATTCCAAATTTTGAAAAATAAAAAATAATTTTTTATTTTTATTTTTTTCTATAATTGCACTGCAAGGTGCAAAACTCACAGTGTCTTTGAGGGCTGAAAATTTTCCTAATGCTTGGTACTGTCGGAAAGCTCTTAGTGAAAAGGGGTGCAAAACTCACAGTGTCTTCGAGGGCTGAAAATTTTCCTAATGCTTGGTACTGTCGGAAAGCTCTTAGTGAAAAGGGGTGCATGGGCTTGGTTTTGTGGATTTTTGATCTACGGGGTGAAAGTTATTGAATTTCAAAGTTTTAATTGATTAAAAAATTAAAAAATTACTTTTACTTTTGTTTTGGTTGTAGCAACGGCCCAAAGTACACTAGTAACTTACTTAAGTCAAGTCGTCTATTTTGTTTGTTACGTTGAGATCTCCCAAACCAGCTAGTTGCAATCTTGGTACTAGTGGAAAGCCCTCGGCACGGAGGGATGCACCGACTATGTTTTGTGGCGTTTGGAACTACATTGCAATAGTTATTGAATTCCGATGTTTATATGGAATTAAAAACTAGAAAACTACTTTTGACTTATATTTTGGTTAGAGAGGCAAGAGCACAAGGCAATTTTAATTGTGGCTATGTACAAGCCACACTTGTCAACATAAAAATGACCTCGATGTTGGATAGGTAGTTATTTTTGTTTTATTTGTATTATTTTAATTCCTCCTTAAAATGAAAAAAAGGACAAGATTGCATTGCAATTTTATTCTACTGAAAGCAAGTATGTAATCATCAACTTATGACATGGTTTATTGAAAGAGGCAACTTATAATTTCTTTAARTTCATATGGGTCTAATGTAAGGTTTTAAGCTGCGGTTGGTTGGATTATATATGTTTAATAATATTAAGTGTAGAAGTTGTATCAATTGACATACCTCTACATTTATTATTTGTTATATATTTTTGTTTTCAACTAAATGGATGGTTGTAATATTTACACATTTTTCAATCACATTGGGCTTGGAATCACACCTTTTGGAGTGAAACAATGTGAAAAATTGTATAGCACCTCATATGGAGCTTGGAGCTCTTAWGGCTAGCTTCCTAGTGAAAGCTCTCATGATGAAGTTTATGGAACAATTTTTATTTGAYTCTYTAGCATGTGACWTAGTACATGATGGCCAAAGACTAAAAAAAATCATATTAGGCTAGCCTATCAATGTGAGATATAAGCAAAAAGAGAGTAAACAAGTAGTTTGGGTAAAACAACTTGTTGTGCAGCAAGACCATCATTACAATGGTGCATTGACTAGCTTGATCCCAAAAATTTGAATTAAATGCAATTTGTGGGCTTGTGGTTTGGTTTTGTCCAACTCATTTGTTATAAAGGCATACTTAGAGGCAGCCACATTGAAATGTGTGATACTCTTAAAATTTTCTATGAAAACCAGCAAGATTTATAATGCTCCACTTGATTCATAACAATCTCTACCATTGATGTGACTTCCTCTAGATACTCTAGAAATCCAATGAATATAGCATGATAGAAAAGAATTGTTCTTTGAGTGCATCACTCATTCATGGACACCTCAATTCATTCCCTCCTATACATTTGGATTGTAAAGGGTCACCAATGTTATCTTCAATGAGAGTGATTGAGTGTTCACATTGTTTCATAATAAATTTATAGTACTTCTACTACATTTTTTCATGAGAAACCTTAAACTATCAATGTGACCTCTACTGACCACTGTAGAAATCCAAAAAATATAGCGTGATGATAGAAAAGAAGTATTCTTTGTCTGCATCACTCATTCATGGACACCTCATTTCATTCCCTCCTATACACTTGGAYTGCAAAGAGACCCAACAAGATAGGTCAAGAATGATAAGTTCATTGAGAATGATTGAGTATTCCTCGTGTTTCAAAATTAATTCGTGATACTTCCACATTTTCTCATGAAAAAACACAAATTTATAATGCTCTTCATAATTGACAACACTCTATACCATTGATGTGACCTCCCTTGACCACTGTAGAAATCCAACGAATACAACACTACAGAAAATAATCATTCCTTGTCTACATCCCTCATTTCATTTCCTCTCATACATTTGGATTACAAGGAACCCAACAACAAAAAGGGTCAAGACTGTTATGTTCATTGAGAATGTATGACTGCCCTYCTAGCCTCAAAATAAATCCATGATACTTCCATAGTTTTCCTACGAGAAACCCCAAATTTGTTTTGAGATAGAAGCAGAGTATTGGTTTTATGGACAAAGCTTTGCTAGAAGACCAAATTCTTGAAGAGATTTGAAAAARAGTCCCATTCTTTTGTCTCATCCAAATGGTAGATGGAAATCATTACAAAATAGACAAAATCTCCATAATTGAACGAACAAGTAAAGTAACTTACATATATGTATACTGAATAGCCGTATTGAGGGGACCAAACAATTAAAGGGACTTATCGTGGAAAATTGTAGATGCTCAAAACATGATGTACAACCCCCGGGCGCTTCAATAAGTATTGATGTACAACAAAGTTAGATATTTATGTTGTGTGAAATGTCAATTAACTAGTGTAAGTCCCCTTAACACCCCTATTCAATGTACACTTAATAGTGAAATTAGGTTGCCCCTCACTAATGTATTGACATTCCACCCTACATAAATATTTATTGTTACTAACGTCTGCATAAGAATGCACTAAGGTAAAACAGCCCATTATTGACTTTCTACCCATTACAGACCCCTAGGAATGAGCCCATTACAGTTTTCTTCCAAAGAATGAGATTTTGGCCACAATCAATGTCTTAGGTACTGGAATGGGGTGATTAGTGACCATAATAGGAACTTTCAGCTTTTCAGTGTTAATTCTTTATAGGAAGTGATTCTTCCAAGCCTTCTGTGTTAGAAAATATTTTGACTGCATTAGGTGAGTAAGATGACCATGATGGATACAGTTCTAGTTGGTTTGGGGGTAGTCTAAAAACCGTGATGGGTGGAACACTTCATAAATTCATAACAAATTCACACTTTGTCCAAAAAATATAGTTTCAATTGCTCTCATCATTTCTATCACTTGTCCACATGTGGGAAAAAAATTAGAAGATTTCAGCAATGACATGAGGGCAAACTCCTCATTTGGTCTGTAATAGGCTGTTTTACCTTACTTTGAATTAGATATTAGTGAAATTAGAACTCATAAACCTCCATATGTATAAATGGAAGTACTTGTACAAATATTGGTTGAATTTGATGGCTTGTAGCGAAACTTTCTTGGAGTACGGCAACCTGATTGTAAAGGCAACCTAATTTCACTATTATTATTAGTGTATATGAGTGAAAACTGAAGTGCTTTCTTTCTATCCACCAATGGTAAAATAGTAGTACGGAATAACATAACTCATGGCTCCATGATGATGGGACGGATCTGTCGAAAGAAMSCTCCACTGGCTGGCTCCTGCTGCTGACGGAGAAGGGAGAATGCCAACATGGACGGAGCAGCTGACTGGAGCCCGCCAGGGCCTGGCAAAAAAAAGATAAACCTGACACAGCGAAGCGAAGATACGGACGGAGGATTCTGTCGAATCCTGCTCACTTCCAGACGGACAGACGGACGGAATAATTACAGGGACGGACGGACGGACCGACGGACTGAAGGCGGGGAGGACGGACGCAAACAATTCGTTACGTGGCGGGGGCTCAGTGGCTCACTGTAAGTTAAGCGAGGTTCCCGCAGAGACCGACGGACTTGGCTTCAGGGAGTGGCGACCAACTGAAGGTGGCAGATTTCGGCCTGGGTGAACTGACCCCCTTCCAAAACGCTGAATTTTTTTTCTTTAATTTCCTCGCATGATAAGATTTGCAACCTTGGAATTCATATTTGCAATTCATATTTGCAATTCATATTTGCAATCAGAGGTCCCAAATTAACTAGAGGAGGTGTACAAGGAAAATTAATCAAGCACAAAATAGGGGGCATTTGTTCACTACCCAAATTTCATGGTGACGGAAATGACAAGGGTTCCTCTTCGTCAGAACTTAACAATCTACAGTAGAGTGCCTTGTGTCGTTGCTACAGTATAATGATATTGGGACGATACCACGCAATTGGAAGATGCATGGTCCCAAAGATCTCAATGTAACAAACAAAGCAAAACAAAGGAAACAAACACATAAGATATGAACTAGTGTGCCATGTGTTGTTGCCACAATCCAAATAACAGTAAAAGTAGTTTTTATTAAAATTTATTTAACCAATAATAACTTAAAAATTCATGATTTCACACTATATGTCTAAAATCCACAAAACCAAGCCCATGCACCGTTCCTTGCTACGTATTGTCCAAAGGTACCAAAAATGTGACTAAAGGACATACAGTCTGAAAGATTTCAATATAATGAACAAAACAAAACAAACAACCTAATTTAAAGACAACGGTGCTAGTATATGAGCCCAAGAATGCGAGCTTGTGAGCATTGAGCCTACAATATAAGTACCTATAATATGGATACCACACACTATAGAAGGTATATGTATCATAAACATCTATAATATGTATATTTATAACATATATACCATATAATCATAGACGCTTTTTATAGTATATACACCTATTATATAGGTATATGATATTCTAGGCTCACGGGCTCACACTTCTATGCTCACATAATAGCGATCCTCAATTTAAAGATATGGGTGGATGCTTTAATAGCCCACTTGCTATGTGAATTGATGAAATGAAATCAAACCTTGCTAAATGCTAATCAAATTGAGCCTACGTTTGTACATCTCCACTCTCCTAAAATTGCAAAATCTCTTGTTGGACCACAGGAGTCAAATTGTTAGCCTTGTGGTCAAGCTCGTTAACCCTAGAAGGACACCATAGGCATTAAGTGTCTGATGGATGATAAAGAATCCTTCTTTGTAGGACAAAAGTGCAAATGTTCATCTTTAGAAAGTTGTGTGAAAAAAAGGTCTTAGCTTGTACAATAGTTTGACCACCAATGAGTACTCTTGGATTTTCCTACAGAAAATTATTTACATGCTACCCGAAAAGCCTAATAGCCATTGTGATAAGCTTGTCCTTCAAGGGTTCAGTTTTTTGACATTTCTGCATATTTTCTCACATATATTTCCTATATTTCAATTTCATCAAAAAGTTTATACAAATGGTGTGGTTTTTTTTAATAGTCAAGCATTGAATTAGATGAATGAAAAATTTCATAGTAACATAAAGCCCTTGGAACCTCTCTATTCATCTTTTAGAATTGAGAAATCAAAGCAATGAAGGTTTTACCTAGTAAAGGTTAGTAAAGTTTATTTTTAAAATATTATAATAAATATTTGGAAAGTCTCCAACATATCTATAGCATTGATTCATGTAATGTAGTAATATTAAAATTCTAGATACTTAATATAAACTCCTATTTTTTGCCTCAAAAAAACATAGACTTTACTATGCTCAAACAACTAACTTGTGTTGAAAGCCATACTAGATAATTCAAATGGCTATTTATAGATGCTACCTTTATAATTGATTTCTTAATTATTAAGACACCTCTTTTTGTTGATATAGAATTCTAAATTTAATTATTCTATTAAGTCAATAACTAATTATATAGGCCTAATTTAGATTTCAACACTTATCATTGCAATTTGTTTATCTGAATAAACAAAATCTTTGAAGTGTTGGCACAAAAAAGGCACAAAATCAATTATTCTAGTGATTAACATTAGAAAAAATCTGAGGCCTGCCGGAGGCCGTCGAAACTGTTTTTTCGGTAGGCCCGATGTGCTATTACAGGGAAATATATATATATATATAAATTTAAATTTTGAAATAAAGTTTTTTTAAAAAAGGGTTAAGATGACGTGTCGCTGATGTGGCACAAGCAATGTTACGTCAAATTCCATTTTAAAAAAAATTTAAAAAAAATCAGTAATTGCACCGCGGGGAAGTCTAGATTTGCAGCCTCTTGCCGGCCTGAAATCTTTTTTAATGCCCCTAAAGTCCCAAGGTCTTTTTTCCATCAAAAATCACTCAAAAGTCAAAACTGCCATTTCTAAAGCAAAGAGCCAATAAAAATTTTAAATTTGTTTTTGGTGTGTTCAACCATAGGATCTTGTACTAGACTTGCATAAGAATGTGTGGAAGAAATTTCACAAATTTTGGCCATGTAGATTACTGGATATTTGCATTTAAAGTGAAGGAAACAAGTTTTTTTTGGAGCTTGCTCAACTACAATTTTTGGCTTTGAACCTTCATAACTTATGAGTTTTTGTCTATCAATTTTGAATTTCTTTTACACTCATTAAAAAATTGTTAAGTAGAAGTAGGTTTAAGATTGAAGGAAAATCTAAATTGTTAATAGCTCTAAGATGGAATTGAAATACACTAATTTTAACGGTGAGATTGTTCTAGCAAAAGATCTTAACCTTGTGAAGCTTTCTTTTGGATAAATTTTGAAAATTGAGGTCAGGATGAATCCTACAAGTTATTTTTTCAAGAAGATGCTATAATTGCCCGGAATCTAAGATTGTCCATAACTTTTGCATAACAAATCCAAATGGAATGAATCAAAGCTTCCCATGTAGGCAAAAATACAAATAATTTGAAGAAAATTTTAAAAAAAATTATTTAAAGTTTTCTTAAAAGTTAATTTCTGCCCACCGAACTAAAAATGGGCTTTTTGTGCCATAACTTTTGCTCCTAGACTCCAATTGAAATAAAAATTATATTTTTGGAAAGCTAACGTACGTTTCTATCTTGTCTCAAAAATTCAGAAGATTAGGACATATATTAAGACTGTAAGAACCTACCCAAAATCCGTTTTGTCTCCCAAAGGGACAAAGGGACTTTAGGGGTTGAAGGGGTTACTACCTTGCAACATTTTTTTATGTTGATATCTTAAATCATTTTTTAAAGACTTCTCAACATGAATAGGATTAATTGCAATTTTTCAAAATTCATCCACCACTGCATGGATTGTTGAACACTCAAGGGGTATAACATGCAAAATTATGGTCTACTCTTCCTAAAATTTTCCATTTAAATTTGATTTGATATGCATTCTTTGTTGTAAGGAAATTCACAAATGTTATAGACCTTCAATTCCAAAGACAAAGCAAAGTCATTTAAAAGTCATTCTTCTCATACTCTACCTTAACTTCAAATGTTATAATTATGCTCATAAATACAAATATTTCCTATGACAAACCACTTGCTCATATTGTTCCACCATAATTACACCCATGCACTTGCAATAGACCAATTACTTGTTATTGTGATGCTAGATTATGTCCAAATTTACTCTATTTTTGAACATCTCCAATCCAACAATTTCAACACTCCAATATCTTTTTATTAAGGACAATATATTATTTATCTGTATGTAATACAAAATTTTGTGATTGGAACACTCAACCAATAAAAGTCATTGGTGCCAAATCTAGAAGAGCCCACATGCACCATATCATCAATGTTTGTCAAAAAAAACTAAAACTAAATATTTTTACAAAAACACAATCCTTCCCAATATAATGAAATAGCTATAAATGCTCAACTTAATTATATACTTTTCATAATAGAAGACTCGAAAACAACCAACTCCTTTCAATTCTTACAATTTACAACCCCTCTTAAACATTACATATATGCTAGACTTACAGATCCATAATTCCATATACATACACGAACTTCACACCTAATTTTTTTTCCAAATTTTATGTCATTAAAAAATGAATTTAACTATTCTTATCACCAAATATACTACTTCCTCTATTTCTAAAAAACATGTGTTTTCTTTGTAAAATACAAAGGAAACATGGGTCTTTTTTTAGAAACAAAGGTAATTATAATAAATTTCAATAAGTTATCTAGACTCTTAATTGAAGTATGTAGCATTGGAATCACTAATGTCATTATTAGTGATTATAGGTGGACTTGATATAGGTAGGGTTGTAGAGCATTAATTACACCAATCCAAAGAAATTTAAACCTCAAAGAACCAATGTTCCTTTTGGAGCCACACAAAAGGTTGGGGTGATTCTTAGAATTGTAATGTGTGGCATTTTTTTTGAAGTTTTTTTTCCTATGTGAGAACAAATTAGCTTTTCAAGAATATGATTTTATTTCAACTAGTATACAGGAGCAAAGTTTAGCCACCAAAAGCAAAAATAGTCTATCCTTGACAATCCTCCCAAAATCAAAACAACAATCAATATTTCAAGCTCCAAAATTGCTTCAAAGGAGCAACTACTTGCTTCAATGTAATAAGTCTCCATTTTTTTTTATGTCTATAATTTGAGGTAGTTTTTTACTAAAAAAATATATTATATTGATAGTCGCACATAATGACAGATTACAGCTATATTATTAAAAGCTTGTGGCAAAGATGGATTTTGTTCTAATGCTTGAAAATAATATTCTAAAGCTTTTGCGTGTTCTCTATTACTTGTATGAATAAGACCTATATTGTATAGTATATAACTTCGATCATAGGGGTCAATTTCTAAGCACATAGCTTCATAATAATTTTGTAAAGTTTCTGCATATTCTACTTCAGACTGAGCTGACACTCGTTACGATCATCTATATAATTCTAGAAAAATAAATAAACTTCGTTTAAAAACCATAAAAGAAATTTTCATTTCATAAGGCTTCTCTTGTTTAACTTGTGCTTCTACCTTAATGGTGTACATTCCAATTCTGAAATCATATAGTAGAACCTCTTTTACTCAATAGGTCCCAAACCAATCTGACATATTGGTTTACTAAGATGTATTTTCTAAGAGAGGATCAGATTTAGTCACAACCTTTGTTATGTGGCCCAGTTTAAGACCACTTTGACAACGTTGGTTTATAGAGGTTTATTGGCTTCTAGAGGAGCAACTTAGAGAGATTTTAATGTATGAACTGGGATCATGGAATGCACCTGATCACAAGTTCACTCACTCACTCAGTACTAATTAAGCTTATTGTATGGCATGCATTRTTATTTGCTTATTATTATCCGTTTGGCCGGCATGATGCCAAGTTGCCAACGCCACGTCCTTGCAGGCAGGCTTGCAGCACAGGAGAATGACAAGATCCCCTGGCCATAAGAATCTTGSGTTGAAGCCTGACTGATCGACAGGCACACCCTAGCTACCTGCCGGCCGCCCAGACAACGGAAGGAAGGAAGCTGGAAGATGATTCAATTCAATTCAAGCGAACGTACGTACGTACGAACTCAGCTACTGTAGTCTAGTCTAGCTATCGATCTGTCAGGAACTCAGTTGTTCATTTGTAACTTAATCGGAAACAAACTTAACTTACAGGTAAAAAAAAAACTATACAAAAAATCCGTCAGTGGGGTGCCTGGTGGTGTCAGAAATTCAAGCGAAGTTATAGCCAGCGTCGTCAGATCAATTGAAAGGTGTTTGTACCCGACTCGAGGACCACTCGGCCAGAACAGTTCACGGCTTCACGCTCTTAACTTATGCGACCCAAATCTCAGCTCAGCTAAGCTACAGGAAGTTAAAGCTGCCGCTCCTGTGCCGCTCCTGTGCCGCTCCTGCTCTGCTCCATTGACGATGCACTCAACGGTCATGTCCTCCCTCAAGGGTACCGCTTGTACGTAGTCTTCACTTGCACCGGCCATGGTCTTCCCAAAGTTGAGTTACAAAACACAAACTCTAGCTATTGGCTCTAGCTTGATCTAAAGGTGGAGTACAAACCTGATAATTAGTGAACTGCACTAAATAGTGAAATTAGGTTGCCTTTACAATTAGGCTGCCTTACCCCAAGAAAGGTATTGCACAAGCCATGAAAGTCAACAAATATTTCTATAAATGTTTCCACTTGTATAGTCGTACACATGGAGGTTCATGAGTTCCAACTAAACCAAGAACTAATTCAAAAAGTAGTGCATTCTTGTGCAATAACAATAAATATTTAAATAGTGTGGAATGTTGAGAAATTAGTGAGGGACGACTTAATTTCACTATTTAGTGTGGATATCTAGGGGTCAACTACTCAACTCCAAGAGGGACACATGTTTTTTAGAAGTCTACTCTTGTTTTGCAAATCAAACGCAAGTGGGATTATATTTTTTTGATTGAAATTCTAATTTCTGTAAGTTTTTGAAGTGGTCTACTATGGAATTACAAAATTGACACTCATATAGTGAAGTCATGAACATCCGATAAACAACCCCAATAATCGCTCTTCCATGTATCCAACAGTATTGAAATGTTCACTATTAAAGGATTGGCACGTTATTCCTTGTTGGTATAAATGCAGTGATTTTCATTAATTTTTGAGACGGAATTGTGGCCAAAGGTAGTTTGACAAAATTAGGTAACAAATGAAAATGGGTTGATTTATCTCAAGGGGTGGAGGCATTGGATCAATAAAAGCTATCTTGAGATTTTTTGAGTATTGATAGCTACATTTTTTGAAAAGCAAACAATTGCTATATATATAAATATGGTCTGAGAAGCATGTCAATGCTAAGGTGAAGATCCTTTGTCACTATTATTGCTTGCTCAATGAAGGTATGCAAATGTCTTTAGTCCTTCACTTGGTTAATAGTAGGTAGGGCTAGCTTTGGGCTTCTCGACTCTGGGTTGCTTACCTCTAGATACACCTCATYTTTTGCAAATGAATGGTGTTAGATTTGTATCCTCCTCCCCTCCCAAATTAGAAACTAGTATGTGCTTAGATTCATTAGCAAAATGATAGGTAATTTGGAGTGGGTCATTGCAAGAAATATTTATAGCCATTTGTTACATCCTAGTTTTTGATTTTTTTTGGCCATAAATTTTGTGTTAAGCTCCAAATGACTCAAAATTTACATAGGGGCTACTCATAACCTTTCCTAATTTTTGAAGATTTTTCAAAAATAATTTATCAAAATGGGTGTTTTAGGGTGTTTTTGCAACATTTCCCCCCCCTAAAAACCGAATTTTGAACTAAGATTTGGAGATATCGAGATAGCTACTATCCAAAGGTATTTTAAAAATTCAAATTCTATTGTGGTGTAGAAGTCCACAAAGAGAGCTTCTTTCTGCATTTTTTTTTCTAAAGGTATGAAACATACTTTTGGTGATTTTTTGGTTGGATCCCATTAGCAAAAAGGCTTTTTGAATGAAGAATTTTTAGTTTTTTTTACAGAAAAAAAATCCTGTTTTCTATATACAAACTAAAGTCTCCAAAGTAGTCTTTTCTTCACCATAATTCTATGTGAATTCTATGTCTAAGATTCATGTGAATTTTATGTTTTTTGAGACATTGAAGACATTTTTGGAGCAAAGACCTAATGAAATCATGTGATTAATTAAGAATATCCAAGTACTTTAAAAGCAAGTAGAATCTTTGCATGTAGAAGAATCTCATCAAGTTATTCTAGATTCTTTTTTTTGACCACCTTAAATGAATGATGACTTCATAATTTTGTATTTTCATCTTTTTTTTTGGCACACACAAGTTGCAAGGCAATTTACGGCACTTTTCCAGTCAAATGTAAGGGGTGTACTTTCATCTTTTATAGATGTTGTATATGTGCTTTTGAAATCTTATAAATTTTATTTTTGTAATTATTATACACTTTCCAGACCAATTTTCATAAGTGCTACATGTTAATATAATAGGACCTCTCTAAGTCGCTCCTCTATACCTTTGTAAACCAATGTTGTACCTCTGTAAACCAATGTTGTGAGACTATCCCGGACTGGGCCACATTACAAAGATTGTGACTAWATCTGACCCTCTCTTAGCCAATAAACCTCTGTAAGCCAATACGTCAGACCGCCGAGAGACCAGGACCTATTGAGTAAGGAAGGTTCTACTATACTCTACTTGTGTTCCTGTCTGCACCCGACGCCAACCACTCATGAATTTATTGCAATAAAATAGCATTTCATTCGCACCTAGCGTGACTTTTCAAAGAAATTTAATTTAATGTGACACGCACTGAGCTTAGTAGGATAAATCAGCTAGTGTAGCTTCAGCTTCCAAGGAGAGGTCACCTAGCTAAGTCTTTCTAGCATGTCACCTTCAAATCCACCCACCCACATCGATCACGCTACTTCTTGTGGATTCAAGCGACCTGCAGTGCGCGCGTACTGTACTTGAGATTCTACAGTGCTACTAACTTGATTGTACATCGATTTCTCCAAGTTTAAGCAATCCTCATCCCTGTCCATGGACTGGATCAACCGAAAGTTGATTACTACACAGGACCCGCCCGGCATGGAACATGATTCATCCAAGACATTCACACCCTTCTCATGTATGGCCCCTCCCTCCACCCTGAAAAAGATCAATTTCTGCAATTAATTTCTCTTTTCTGCATTTTCTTCAAGCTAAGCTAGCAACGTCACGTCAAGCACGTACAGGCACACAGTTCCATGGATTGCATGGTTGGAGCTCACTGGGCGTCGGCGTACAGGACCCCACACTAGACTAGTTAAGCTCAAGCTATCCAGGATATACTTCACAGGAGTCTCATATGCAGTTCCCGGTGTTAAAATTCCCGGTGAGTGTCACTTTTGCCGGTGTGTATACACTGGGGAACACCGGAAAAAGTGACACTCACCGGGAATTTTAACACCGGGAACTGCATATGAGACCCCTGTCCTTAAGTTATATATATATTGGATCTGGCTGGCTGGTAAGTTAATCTCTAGCTACTAACAGGCCAGCTACCTAGCTAGCTAGGCTCAAGAATACATAGCGTAATTTTCTAATGTATTCAAGAAGCTAGGATGATATTATTAGTGTGTCGTCACTGTGTGCAGCTGGGACTTATTACGCTTACAAAGACACCCACAAAAGCAAGTGCACATATAATTCGAATCAAAATTGGGCCCCAGTTCAGAAAAGGACAGACAGGATCAGAGCAACTACTGCAGCATCATAAAGCAGTTAGTAGCGGAAGAACCAAGGTCGTTGCAGAAAGCAATTTGAAAACTAGCTAGTTAGCTAGTCCRTGTTGATCGAACACCGAACCAAGGATGGGAAGCATGAGGATTTGTGGAAACTAGATCTGAGCACAAYGGAGCTGCAAAGTTCGAACACCGGGCAACACTGCAACATGAAGGGGCCGGAAAGGAACAAATGAACAGTCTTTGGGGTCAAACCCATTGCAAGCTAGCTCCAGTCCGTGCTTGTATGCACCATAGTTTAGGGTTTACGTAGACTACCGCAAGCACTCCACTCGTGCCACCAATTAAAACAAGTTCACGGCCGTAGGTCTATAGGAGATCAATGACACACTGGGCTTAAGAACATTGGCATGAGATTCCCGCTTTCTCAGGGTCTGRTGAACAGTAAACCGTACTTGAATTGCTGCGGTCCCATACCAGTCACTGGTTCACTGATTGGTTTCTAGCCCGTAGAGTAGTTCTTATGCCCTTTCCATGAAATTTAACACACGTCATGTGCTCTCACTAAAGTGCTGCGATTTCTCATTTTTAATGATATGATTCACAAAAGCCCTTTTATTATGGGAAACACATTATACACGAGGAGTCCCTAGGTTTGCAGTGAGCTCTCGAGCTATTCCCGTTCACATACTTGAAGGATAAAATTAAAAGCCCTCGCTTCGACTCAAACTTTCAGGTCGGGGACGCCCCCAAATGGCTCCAGATATTTTGAACGTCTAGCTCTGCTGTGGGAAGCAAATGAATCTCTTGAGGAGCTAGACTCAGTAATACGAAAACATCACGTTACCGGACTGCAGTCAAGTATGCTGACGTCAATATTTAGCTAGGTCAACAGTCTCAAATATGCCAAAGCAAATTTGCTATGAAGAACTCTAGTTTTCGCTTCCAAGGCAAACGGGTTGATCAGGATGTATTGTACAGGCTTTACGCGAGCTTCAATGCAAAAAAAATTAAAATCATGGCCACGCAGTATAATTCTACACCTCAGAAGTCCGTGTCAACTATGACCCCCGTCGTCCACAGCCAGTCACAGTTCAAATACTGTACTCGCTTTGACTGCAGGCACGGTATTGAAATTTAACTTTGACACGTTATTTGAAAGGGACGATCGTTACGTTCTAGCTAGCTCGCTCTTCAGCTTAATATTCTACATTATATTAATTTTCAAGCTGGTGAAGTTTACGGTGAGAATGGCGAGCACGTCCAATTCTCAGCGCCAATTTCCTCCGCTTTGCACGGAGCAACCTCACATTTCCATTTGGGGCTGCAAGCTTTCGAATATCTCGCCCACAAAATCATGCATTCAGCATCTCCACTACATGTGCAATTTTCACCCTGTCCCACAGGGATCTCATATTCAGTTCACGGCAGTTTTTTTTTTTTCTGGCAATATGTAGCCACAATCCAGTATCGTGGCACAGTCACAGTGGTTTGGAGTGACCATCCTCCATTTACTGCATGGTGTACTGTTAGAGTGCAAAGGAAAAAAAAACTGGTTCTCAGTGTATAATTTCCTAGTGAGTCTCACACTCTCAGTTTTCATGGTGTGTATCTGAAACACCGGTAAAAGTGAGACTCACCCGGAATTTTAACACCTGGAACTACATATGAGACCCATGTGTCCGTGAAAAAAGAAAACACACATCATCAATTAAACGTCAATTGATCGAGTCATGAGAGTAAGAAAACTGAGCCTGTTAATCAAGTCCTAGAGTCTTTAGCCCTTTTTTCCCCATAAAATCCACTTAAAATTGGCATCTTTATTGCATGAAAATTTGTCTTAGTTTTCTTGCACATCAAATTGTAGGATCTTTCCCTAAACTAGTATGAGAGTGCGTGGAAGAAATTTCAAAGACTTTGACCACATTGATTGCAAAATATTTGTATTCAAAGTAAAAAGACTCGCATATATTAGAGAAAAGTTGGATCTCAAGAGGGCCGCCAAATCTAAACCAACAGTGCAAATAAAAAAATAATGTTTTTTGGTCCATTAGATAATTTAGATTATGATTTTTATTTTCTTTATTTCCACTTTCTGGAATGCTATCCGAAGTTTGGCAGCCCTCTTGAGCCTCCAAATCTTCTCTAATGCAAGTTGTTTTACACCATTTGTGACTAGATTACAAGACTTTAAATGGGTGATTGCAAGAAAGATCCGTACTATTTTGCGTTATAATTAGAATGACGGAGTTGTCTTGTGCTATAACTTTTGAAGCATGAACCCGATTAAATTGAAATTTTTATTAGAGATGGATAACTTGATTTTAATCAGATCCCTCATTTTTCAAAAAAATTTAAAAATCATTTTTTATTTAAATTTGAATTTAGCTAATTTTTCACACTTTGTAGTTTATGGTTTTCTAGTATTGGGGCGTATCCAAAATTAATGATCTAGAGCTGAAATTTTTGTGGTCTATTCCTACACTAGGCAAGCATGTTTTTACCAAAGTGAATTTACAAAACCATTATTTTATTTCTTCTACGTTCATGCAAACAGGGCTCCCTTGCGTGCACAATTTTAAACATTGAAAATAGTTTGAAGATCATTCTTTTGGTACAATATCTTCAACAAAAATTCTTTCCAAATGGACAATTTTTAGTTTCTTTGAAATTTTTTTTTCCTATTTTTGACAAATTAAAACGTCAAATCACCTATTTTCATGAGATTTTGCACTTTTCTAATTCTCCTACTTAGAGAATGTTTCTACACTTTTCCTTCCTAGGGTGCCTTCTTCTAATCTTCTTAAAGGTGTATACATTAAACATATTTTTTTATATTTTTTTAAAACTATTTTTCTAATTATACAGTATTCCCAAAAATATTATGAGTATTGTGGAAAACGCTACAAAAACTGGTCGGTTTTTTTTACAATCACTCAAATATGATTATATGATTATCTTAAATTTTGCACCTTACATTTTGAATTAAATTTTTTTTTTATTGAACAACTGGGACACTAGGTTGAAATTTGGAAACATAGGAAAAAAAATTCAAGAAATAAAAACTTGATTTTTTATTCTTTAAAAAGAATGTTAAATAAAAGTAGGTACGAGATTGGAAGAATATACATCAGTAATATTTTTGAGAAGGAATTGTCAATTATTGTAATCCATTAGAGAAAATTTGGACTCTCCATAAGGCTGCCAGCCTTTGACAAGCCACTCTATATTCAGAGCCCTAGTGAGTTAGAAAAATGACAACATTTTTGACGCAAATACGTTTTAGCTTCTACGAATATCTTGATTGTTAGTTTGTTACACAATATATTTCACTTTCCTACAACTTTCCTCTAATAGAAAACAACTGCTCGTTTATCACTGATGTGACATTTGATTGCTCTACTATAGTGATGATACTTGATGGCCACAGCAGTAGGGAAAAATTCTTGTCCATGCAAAATAAAAAGAAACCAAGGTCCCTTTTGGGACTTCTTAGTAGCCTTCTTAGAGATTTTCTCTAATGCCAATAACGAGATTATTCTAGCTAAAGTAATTAAGTTTAAGGAATTGTTTATTTTTGAAAATTTTGAAAATTGAATTTAGAAAAAATTCCAATATGTTATTTTTCAATCATTTTTTTATGCTTGCCTACAAAAAGATAATATTCTAAAACTTTTGCATCACTAATCCAAATGGAATGAATCAAAGATTTCTAAGAAGAAAAAAATATGACCTATGGGAAACAATTTTAGAATTTTAATTTAGAATTTTAATTATCCTTTTAACCAAAAATTTAAAGTTTGGGCCTATTGTCACATTACTTTCGTTTCTAAGCATTAATTGAAAAAACAAAATTCTATGAAGCTAATGTGATTTTCTACTTTCAAATCAAGTTTCAAATAATTAGGCCAAAATTGAGATCATAGGAACCTACCTAATCTTTCATACATCCTTTGAGTGGGCAATGGGGTTTTAAGTAAACCCTAAAAGACTAGGAAATAGTCGAACAAAAATCCAAATTTTCAAAATTGTGAAGATGTATAATTAATTAGACAATCTAATGATGTTTCTCAACAAGTAGGTGTAAAATATAATCCATAAATCATATCCATATGGTTATATCAACTTGACACAAACCAATATTTCATATTTTTTCAATAATATGTGAAGTCAAAACTTGAAAATTCCTTCTAAAATTGATTATAGATTGAATATTTCTGTTTTGTACAGTTTAAGAATTATTTTCTTTTTAAGTCCAAAATGTTAAGTTCTATTCCTAGTGATTTTTCTTAAGATTTTTTTTCCATCAAAGTCATTTTTAAAGAGTCATTTTTTTACTGAAGAAGTTTGAATTATAGAATATTTCTCCAAAGCAAAATCTTCAAAATCTACAATATAAAAATGTTAAGGAACTAACACAAGAATCTTTTAAAAAAATTGATGGATGAAATGATGCATTTTTGCATGCTTGGGATGTATTTGCATTCATCCCTTGTCCGAAATTTGGACGTCTCACCACTCTGTTACGGTAGGAGGCTCTAAAAACAAGTAGCCATTAAAACACCCTAACCCTTGTAGACTCGCTTGAAATGGACGTGAGATGGTCTTTAAATGGACGTGAGATGGTCTTTAAATGGACGTGAGATGGTCTTTAAATGGACCTTTAGTTGCAAAATTATTTATTGCAAGAGCCAATCACTCTCTTTGTTTTCCCCATTTCTCTTTGGAAGTTGCAAGTGAATAGTTTATGGAAGACCTAGGGTCATAAATAGGGACCTATGACTCATCTTGTTTGAAAATTCATAAGTAATTTGAAAATGCTTCAAAAAATATAGCAGGAATTGTGTTACAATTAGAAGCTATTTCTCTTTGTCTGAAAAATAAGCTAAAAATATTCCCATCAAAAAAAATAAGCTAAAAATATTCCCATCAAAAAAAATACATGAAAAAGGCGGACCAGCACTAAAATGAGCGATTTATGAGCCTCCTACCTTAGTGACTAGCTAAACGCAAGTATACTCGCATGCGGTTAGGTTTCATCCAATAGATTGCTACAATATATTTGAACTTGCAAGCTCTATCCGAGTTCAGTAAGCATCCAATATTGCAGGATGTAGAATGTCTCGGCGTCTTACCTCGCCAGGCCATGGCAACCTCTTCATCCCTTCCGCGTGACAACCGGGGTGACGAGGCGATCGCTAACTTCCCTGCGGTACTATAATCCAGAACTTTATATCTGGAACAAATTAAGTTAAAGCTGGGTGCTGTAGGTGGTGGAAATTTTTGCCTCTAATCAATCGTGGTAGTAATATCTTTCCTCGTTGACAGTTCCTTGATGAGGTTTGCGATCGCGGTTGCTCTAACTTGCTTAATTTCTCTCAAGTGTTTCTCGATCTCGGCAGTGAGGGAATRTTATCACCGAGCATGTGCATGCATGTGTCAGGCATGGAGATTGATTTGAGTCCTCGGATASACTTGGAACGCCTGTTAGGTAGGGGAGTGCACATTTCCTAATAGAGCTGCCTTACATGACGATGATCGAGCTAATTTTTTTTGTACGAACCGATCGATCTATGACAGGCGTGAATGCATTCTTGACCAGCTCATTAGTTTCATTTCGTCAATGCTGCTTTGCGAGAGTTCAGGCTAGCTACGGTGACGCGTATCCATCAATTTCCCAAGGCGATCTCAGTCGGTGTGTGTTTGGTAACTAACTTMACGTAAGTTTTTCTGAATATGAAGAGACAGTTGCAGACTACCTGTAATTATTGAATTTGAAAGATCAGACAAGTACATAAGTATACATGCCTTGGAAATGAGTGAGTAAGCCGGTGATCAATTTCAAGCAGTTGGTAACTTGCGTGGCAAGCGTTACTGGCTAGGCCAATGTATACAGAAGTAATGTCCTTTTTTATATGAAAACTTGGATTGCGATTTTCTTTAAGAGATATGACCTCCAGCATGATTTTGATTTGACCGCATTGAAATTCCTGAGAAGTGGTCGGAGAAGGCTCACCGCTGCTGCTAAGTCGCTTGTCTTGCAAGCAATTTATCTGATCGAGGTAAGTTACTTCGCATGGGCGATGCGGAGTCAACAAGAAATTGGCTTGTAGGGCCACGGACCTCAGATCCGCCATTACAGCGAAAAATTTCTTACATTACGGAACCACACAGATGCTTGTGCAYAAGCTAGGATCAAGCCGTTGCAGAAGTATCAGTTGATAGACGATCGACCACAGCAATCGGGGGCCGCAGCTTAACCAGGTCCAAACTCCGACGCCCGCATCTAAGTTATGKACGTCAKCTGTGYTCATCTCYAAATTAAGCGGAGTTGTGATTCATGTCGCCTAGTCATCGTCGGCKCCGGCGCAGTCAGCAGGTACTTCCTTCTAGTTTAGTGAAGCATTAAGTGTGGTTGTGGCATTAACTCTGTGGGGCTATTTCGTAATGGTCTGTCAGCTCTGATCGAGTCGTACGTATAGTTACGTCTATTTATTACTGACTGTTCATGTCTAGTTCAAGTTTTTTGTCTACTGTAGATCTCTGATCAGTACGACAGTAGTCAGGAGGAGTGCTTTTCAGAATAATTGCCCASGCAAATTCAGTTCAGTGCTTTTCTGATCTGCGCACTGCAGCAGTTCTTACACCCTGTGATTACTCAAGCATAACTATCAATAATTATGATTAGTTTAACCCAAATTTTGAATGATTTTTAGGAACGTGGAAAACACTGTTGGTGACAACGATAGATGTGACGGTCGATGCGATTATTGTYGAGGTCAGGGCCTTCACATGGTAACTTACGTTCCAACTTCCAAATATGAGCTCCAAGGGAAGCACTTTGCAGCAGAGGGTAGAACCTTCCTCGCCAGGCCCGCATATTTTCTATTATTAGCCACTGAACCTTCGCGAGTGTTTTCGAATACAATCTTTCCAAAATTAGCCATGTTCTCGAAGTGGTCCAAAAGAAGCCGCTAAGTCACTCTRCTGTTCCAAACGCGTATTTCGACAATAAAGTGATCATAATCTTGTTCWTATTTCCAGTGTTGACAGTCACAGGTCATTGATTAAGTGAATTAATTAGTGACTAAATTAAGTAGTTTCGTGCAGAATTTTTGAACTGGGATCGAGTTTGCAAGGCCGGCATCGGCCATAGCTAGCTTGCGTGCCGTGGGTGGCAAGTCACAAGATCTTGGAACATTTCCAGTGCCTTGGACCTCATTATCGCATTGATTTGCATGCCTACAGATCATTCTTCAYCTTCCATGACAAAGTCCAACGGAGCGGCATGGCAGCGGAAGATTTTTCCAAGACCCTCTTCCTCTGGTAATGAAGGATCTGTCACGTCTGTCGACACTGAACCACCCCGCCACCGTCACATGGTTGCCCTGGAACCGAACCCAGTCCTGTCTAGTCCAAGTGCAGAACGATCAGTTTATAAATTCACACATCAGAGGTCGCCGACACGAAATTCATCCGAGGGGTCCGACGAATTCGAATGGACGAATTCATCTAACCATGGCGTTGGGAAGAAGAAACGCTTGAATGTGTCCAGTAGTTCAAAATGGAGCCATGGTCGAAAAACGGAGGAATGGGATCCTGCACATGAGATTCAAGAGGATGTTCTGCAGGCTGCTGCTGCGCTTGTGAAGCTATGGTCCGACGAGACCCCTTCTTCTTCGTCGTCGTCGGCTGGCGAAGTTTTTCGGCGATCATGGTCGTCGCCCAAAACCGCGGATCGGTTGGATTATTGTGGAGAAACATTACTTCAAAGTGGTGAAACAAGACCTGAAGATGCAACGGCTGCCTCTGTCCTTTCTAGACCTTGCAACAAGCGGCGTTACAGGATGATGGTGGATCTATTGGCAGAGACGACTCCAACAGTTTAATTGCGATGCACATGGACTGAAGTAGTCTAGCAACTAATTAAGTAGAGTTCAGATTAGAGACGAGATTCTTTGTATAAATTTTTTGAGAATGATTGATGCTAAGCTTTTGTACAAAATTTTTGAATCAGGTTGAGCTTCTCTCTGATTTATCCTTAGTTAATTCCCCGCTGTCACTGTGTGGCTTGTACATACTGTGACTCTTGAGCTCTCTTATTGCAGTCTGTAGAGATTTGACGTCGTTTGTTGCTAAAGAAAATCAAGATTGAATCAGAGATTGCTCCAATTTTTGCTGTCGAAAGTTGACAAAATTCAAATTGAGGGAACAGTCAAGAATAATTGAGTCATTGGTCCACTGAGATTGAATATATATAAACATATGTTTGAAACCTATTAACTCTTACAATGTTTATTTATTTATTTGGATACTTAATTAGGGATAAGTAGTACTTAATTAAGGAATTTAATTATGATTAGGGAATATTAGTAATATGTGACTAATAATTAAAGGTCCGATATTATGACTCAGTCCCCAAAGGATTATGAATTCTTGTGGTGATAAGTCAATCAAGGTATCACAAGCCCGATCACAAGCTGGCAATTTCCATCCCTTAAAGTTTGCCTGCTTTTTTTTTTATCACGAGTTATAATTGATTAATTTGTGTTGACTAGATTTTTGGAGAATTTTTTTTAGAATTTTTTTATGTTAAATGTGTTTGTTTGAATTTTTTATGATTATATATGTATATTATACATACAATAATTTTTATTGTGGCAAAAAATAACCAACTTTTCCATGAATGTTTGAAGTGAAAAGTAGTAGCTACCTACTAGTATATCTAGGTCTACATGTAGTATAAAAAGCATTCTTCAAAAGGTAGAATCTCAAAAAGGGGGAATGGTGATATGGGTATCCCTTCCCGGACTCTCCAGACTTTAGAATAACGTCCTTCTGGAATTAAAAATAATATTGGAAAATTACAAAAATTACATGGTGTTATAAACACTATGTTGGTATACAACAATTTAATTGAATTTTTTGTAATTTATCATATTTAGTACCTAGTTACATTAGAGTAATGAAAGTACTATGTGTGTAAGGTTTCTAATTCAAAAAAAATAGTTGTGCACCTTATATAACTTTTTCATGAATTTGTCATTAAATTCAAGTAAAGTGAAAAAATGTAATTTGTAGGACACATTAAATGAGTTCTAAAATCATAGTGTTTTAGTGTTACATTCCTTTTGGGTACCCATATCATGCCATTGCCCAAAGATGAAAGTCCATGAACATCTCAAAAGGTGAGTGAGCTTCACTCGAATTGTATCATTTATGAAGAAGTTGCTTGTGGGTGAAAAAATTTGGATTGGAAATATTTATACGGGCAAGAATGGGGGGTTCTATACTTCTATTTGACATCATTATAATGTCATTGAAGTCACAACCTGGCTTAATATAAATGAGTTCAAATAACAATAGTAGATTAAAGATTTCAATTTATCATCCACATTGATGTTTGTTTGAATATTTTTTTTACTTTGTTTAGTGTATTTATAGAAAACAAGGGATAAACAAATTTCACTAATTGAGATATAATAAAACACTAAATCCTAAATCCCATATACAAGAAACTCTAAATCCTAAACCTATATATAGTAAATCCTAGACCCTCTCTCTATATAAGAAGTTTGTTGTTCATTATTTTTCATATCAACTTGATCCATTCACAATTATAGCAAATCTTACCATAAATCCATAATTTAAATATCAAAATAAAATTGGTGTTTTCAATTAGCTTGAATTTCTTTCCAACAATCCCGAGGTCTTTTCTTCATCAAAACGACTCAAAAGTGCTAGTTTTGTAGCCAAAAGATAAAAAGATAAAACAATGTCTTTTTTGCATATCTAAGTAGAAAATCTTGCATTATTATTATAAAGATATGTGAATTGTTTTTGAAAACTTTGACCTTGTAGATTGCAAGATATTTTTGTTTACAATGAAGATAATGAATTTTTTGCAACTTTTGACTTTAGTGACTAGATCATTTGATCTTGAATTTATTTGATTTGAAATTTTTGGACCAAAATTTTTTATTTTTTATTTTTATATATTGAAGGATTGAATTGATAATCTGTGTGGTAAAATAAACTCAAATATAAAAAACTTGATTTTCATTCTTTAAAATCATTTGATCTTGAATTTATTTGATTTGAAATTTCTGGACCAAAATTTTTTATTTTTTATTTTTATTTATTAAAGGATTGAATTGATAATCTCCATGGCAAAACAAAAACTCAAACATAAAAAGCTTGATTTTCATTCTTTAAAAAATTGTTTGATAAAAGTAGATACAAAGTAGAAGGAAAATCTATATCATTAATAGCTCTATATTGGAAGTGAGACACGCTAGTTCCAATGGTGAGACTTTTCCAATAAAAAAACTAAACCCAATGAAACTTTATTTTTTTGAAAATTGTGAAAATTGAGTCTGAAATGAGTCCAATATGTTATTTTCTCAAAATCATTCTATGATCATAGGCAAAATAAGAACTTCATAACTTTCACATTACTAATCCAAATTGAATAAATTAGACCTTTCAATGTACAAGAGAAAATAATGTCCCAAAAAAAAATTATATTTCAAATTTTTTTATTTATTTCTTTTAGATCTTGACCATTTTGAGCTTAATTTTGCATAATTTTTGTTCTTAGATATCGATTGAAATAAAAATGATACTATCTTAAAGCTAATGCATTAGATATTTTTTTCTTAATAAAAAAATCATGCCAGAAATGGAGATCATATGAGCTTGCCTAGACTTAATTTGCATCTCGAAGGGACAATGGAACTTTAGAAGTTAAATGATTGTAATTTATTTATCAAGGTTATGGAAGAATTTCATCAAACTCGACCATTTAGACAATTTCTAAAAATCATGTCTTTAATATTTTTTTTAGCTCCTGCAGGTTTTCAACATGCCATTTTGGCCAAAAACAATCTTGGATTTTCCTATTTTAAAATAATCCGAAATCTTTTGTTATTTTTTAAAGTATGGGTAGCTTCAACTGTAGGTTGTCTTATATATCTTATTGAAGTGCAATTATTCTCTGAAAATTTTGAGAATGGAAAACCTCACCAATTGCAAGATTATGATGCTTGAATTTTAAAGCACAACTTTTAAAACTTTTTTGAATGGCAAAGATTTGTCTTTCAATCTTTAAAAAAATGCATCTATCTCACATTTTGTAGTAAGAAATGTTAAATTGAGGAATAGTAACAAAAAATTCTTCACATGCATTTTTGGAAAAATTACTGAGCAGTAGGAGATCAATTTGATTGGAAACACTACATTATTAACAACACAATTTTTTTTGAAAAATGTCAATCCTGATTGTACACCTATGGTAGCAATGTTGTGGTAAGCCATCTACACCATTTCATTTCATTTATTCATTTATAAATATTGAAAGGAAGATTATAAAGATTTAGAGAAACTTTAGAGTCCAATTAAATAAAATTCTTCAAAGTTGCCCAAAGTATCTTTGTTCAAAACAAAAGTAAGGGTCAAAAGTTACAAAAATTATAGCTTTTGTTTGAYAGCCTGATATTGTCACACAATATCAACAATATTTTCACATATTGTCTAGAATATACTATATACTATTGAAAAATAAAATAAAAATTCTATTTGAAATAGGATGACCAAAAATACTATGTTGTCAAAAATTCTACTTCATACTTTAGAAAGTACACAATTTTGTTGTCAATTATTTCTTAAAGAAGTAAACTTTTATAGTATATTGTTCTAAGATTTGTTCATAATACTTGAACATTAGATGTTTTTTCAAGCCTCTAGAAGAAAACTTTTAGGTTGTTCCCGGAAACTGTTTGCTATCTTGAATACCAGCCTCTATTGGTCTAATTTCTAGAATTAAAAAAAAAATCATTCCCCCCCGCCCCCAAATCCTAGAATGTATTGAAAAAACAGAAAATGACTTAAAAAACTCATTTTTTAAATAATTAAATTAATTAATTATAACGTTCCACAGTCCGGGAACCCGCAGTCTTCTAGAAGCCCCTCAAAACATTTAATGTTTTCTTTGGGCATTTATGGTTTCTACAAGTAGCAATGAAAAAATATTGTTAAATCATTTTAGTTAGTTCAAGGAAGTTTAATATCCCTATAGTGAATACATAAATACATAAATTGATTCCATTGAAGTGAACAAATTTTTGAACTTTTGTATCAACTTTCTTGAGTGAGTAAATTGGATTGTTTTCAAGGTCCCTATAAATTTTTATCTTGGATCTCAATAATCCACAGTTTATTTAACTCCTAATGACCAGGAGTTWAAAAAAATCCAAGATCTACTATAAAACATGGTTTCCATGACTTTTAAAGATTCAAATTACAAGAATTTATATTAGACATCAAGGTAAAATGGTCAAACACTTGATCATGCAAATATCATTACTTTTCCAAAATATCAAATTATGCAAACTTTAATAAAATGGGAAAGTAATGATATAAATTCTTGAAAACTTCAAAACATTGTATACTTTGTGTTCATTTCTTCATACAAAAAATTAGGCAATTCAAATGTAATATTTTGTATGTGAAGATTAGACTTGGCATAAATTAAGTCAATTTGTAAAAAAGTGCTACATATCATCTTGTGATTGGTATGAGGTTGAATAGAAATTCAATCTTAGCATTTAAGTGCTAAATAAGACCTTCATGTATAATATTTATTAAAAGACAATTTATTTTTCTATAAACAAAAAAAATATTTGAAATGAAAAGGTATTTGCCATTTAAAGTGTCTAGTATACAAGAACTAAATAACAAAATGTATCGTTGAAAAGTATAGAAGAGTTGCTCCAAAGAAGTTGGAAATAAACTTGATTGATAACTAGACAAGATACATGACAAAAGAGTAGAGATTGCTTCCAAACTTGTGTTGGCAAGAATGGGGAGACCTTGGAAGAACTTTTGGAAGATAGTGGAAGCTTTTGAAATGTCTCTGACATAAAGACAAATAGCATTGCAATGAAAAAATGGTTGCACATGTCATTGTCCAAGGATTAACAACTCTTTTTCCATAAAGATCTCTTTATATTAGAAGTCTTTTTATTTTATTTTTCTATGTATGTCTATCTATAATAGAAAATGTTACAAGGAATTTAATGATGTTATTGTACGTCTTGTAAGAGTTGAGGGTTAAAAAATAAACAAAACCAAAAATACCTTGATTTTCATTCTTTAAAAAATTATTATGTCAAAGTAAGTACTAGAATAGTAGTAAAAATTAAATTGTTCATAGCTCTAAGTTAGAATGAAACACACAATCTCACTACACTAATGATGTTAAATAGTGTACCCATACTAACTATTTTAGAAATGCTATAAGTTTTTACTCTTCATGAATACTTTTACGGAGTACATGGATCCTAATAGTTTTATAGTTGGGAAAACTTTGTACCTATAGTTGGTAAAAATATTCATTAAGAGTAAAAACTTATGACTATTTTGAATGAATTAGTGTAGTTAACACTATTTAACATTATTAGTGTAGTGAGATTATTTAGGTAAGAGAATTAAACCATGTGGAATCTTTTTTTTCAAAAAGTTGTGAAAATTGAAATAAAAATGGATCCAATGGGTTTTTTTTAACAAGAATTTCTCAAGATTTGCTGCAAAATAAGATGTTGTATAACTTTGACATCACTTATACAAATGGAATAAACCAAATTTTTCCACATAGATTAGAATATAATCTTTAAGAAGTAAATTTAAAATGAAAATAATTTCAAGTTTTCTTGTTTCTTTTTTTGCTATTCACTCTCACCTCCTTTCTGATTTGGATGGCATAAATTTTGCTCATTTGGGTTTGGATGGCATAAATTTTGGCATAAAAAAAAATTTATATTCCCAAAAGCTAATCAATTTTTCTAGCGATTAAAATCATGCCAAAATTCCAAATCGTAGGAACCTGCCTCAACCTTCAAAGAGTCCTCCGAGGGGACTCTTTTTGGAACTCTTGGGGGCTTTAGGGGTAGAATCATTTCGACACACCAAGTGTTGAAACAGTCATGAAGAACAAATGAACAGCAAGTACAGAAAGCCCAAGCATACCTGAATATGATTTGGTAACGACATACCACTGTGTACTTGACACAATACCAGGGGATTCACAACCAGCGACTTCAGAAAAATCCAATAATGGTCAAACCGCATCTGTAATCATTTTTTCTGCTGATCCAAATCATTTGTAACCACTTCTTTTAAAATAATTTATGCCTATTACTGAACTTTGATGGAGACTTTACTTTGATCAAATTAATTTCAGCAGCCAATGTCTTGCATACGTTACACCTGTTTAAAACTCAAATCACTTGATAACACTTTTCAACACCTAACAAGTGTCCCATGACTTTTCAACACAATGTCACACGTGTCTATGGCAATGAAACAAAGTACGAAGCACTAATATACACAGGTCTTCTAACATGATAACCTGTCTCTGGCAATTCCTCTCCTGTAATAAGTTTGAAGGGCCTACACTCTTCCTCAGCTACCACTCTCGACACAATTGACTCCTACAACAGGGAAACAATTGTTGCATGATCATTACCACCTTACAAATACATTCCTCCCATCCATTCCATCTTTTTCTGATGATTCCGAGAGGGTGACAACAAAATCCTAATCAGGAGATCTTCAATTTCGAAATCCCGTGTTCGTGTTCTTCAAGACTTGTTCCATGCATCAAGAATTCCCCCATCTCAACACAAATTCCTGCTCTGGAAACAGTACCTGCAATGTTAACGGTTCTGTCTTGTTTCAAATAGAACCTGCTGCTCAACTCCACAGAAAGCACGGTGTCGATAATWGGCAAGCTCCAATTGTCGATAKTTTCCTCTTGATACTCGTCCCTYAGCRAAGGCCTACTTTGAGATACTATTTGAAGAAGAAAAATGCTTTCGTTCTTCCTTAGAGCTTTTTAGACTTGCGATATTTTGGTGAACAGAGCAAGCACAATTCTCCGCACCCACTTCCTCCACAATGCAAGGAACAACAACATTTCCATCTGGGAACGCACGCTTCCGAGCCTCAATTAATTCGCCAACRAAGTCATCTAATTTCTCCACTGTCACACTTGGCATTACGACAGCATGCGCAATTTTACCCTGTAAACAGAAGCATACATAATTCATTCAGGCATTGCGGGCAACAATATWAACGGAAGAGCGACTCARTCAAGATAAATCCCAACAAAMTCTTAAAGYCGAGATCTGTTCAAATTAAATAAGAATGGGTACTATATCAATCACATCAGAATGCGCAAACATAATTAGGTTACTCGAATAGGAGCCTTTTTTTAAATGACATTCCCCATAGCCATAAAATGTTCACCAAATCAAATAATTGAAAAAACTTTTTAAACAGACAAGAACACAAACCTGGCATGCCAGCTGCCATTTCAGGATGAATTGTTCGTCCAACGGCCTCTCAAATACAACTGTGCTGCTGAGCTCATTGAGCAGCACACCCACTTTGGCCTCCCGCAGGCGCTCTTTCAGGTAGTAAGCGTTACGAAGGCAACGCTGCACCTCTTTCTGGAAGCCCCTGTATCCCTTCCGATTCAGCGTATACCAAAGGAAGAGTGGGGCGTGGCCATTACGACTTCCCATAATCGTTGCATCTCGAGAAGCCARATACTCYACATTYTGTGACAACACATTGATATGCCTCATYCTGGTGATCTGTACTCCACAAGGCATTGGGCAACCCACGAATTTGTGTCCAGACACACTTACGCTTCCAATGGGCTTCTTGAAAGTCACCTTGGGAGCCTGCACGAAAGATAATACCATCAATGGAATGAAACCTACTCAGAAGCGTATCCTCACGTACATTAATGAGTCAACATTGGTAACCAAAAATAATATCCCCGAGGTATGCGAGTGAAAAGATTATCAGCATTAGCCAATAGTAGAATCCTCTCCAGACAATACCCGCACTAAGAACTCGTGTCCACACTTCAATTAACAACTTACATGCCATTGCAAGTCCCAAGTAAGGCTTACCCTTCTGACGAAAGGCATCATGAGACCAAATAATGCGCCATCCACATGAATGTAAAACCGATCCTCGTTGTAGCCTACTTTCTCTAAAGTCTTCAGCACTAAATCCAAGTCATCCACAGCTCCCTTAACTGTCGTTCCTGTGCAAACGATTACATCCWCGGCATAGTCAATGAAAGRCACCCCATCTCATGTCCGTGATGATGCACGCAAACATTCAAGAYCARCAAGGRCATTCACACCGCAGGTATCACGTCGGGAAACAGAATCACAAGGGCAACTTGTGTTCCAAGATGCAGACGCATTCATTGAGCGGGAAACAAAATCGAGGGTCATAAACACAACTGCAACTCTACTGACACTCACCAATGTTAACATTCAAAATGGCGGGTTTATCCTTCCGTTCCGTCAGCTTGCGCTCGAAATCATCACAGTCCATCTCTCCAGATAGCAGCGTGTCCACCTTCACGGCTTCCATGCGATACATGCGAGCAGCTTTGAACACCGAATAGTGAGAATCCCTCGACGCATACAAAATCCCATCCGGAAACACTTCTCTCCTGCAAGTTCCAGTCATGTCGAATTGTTGAGCTTGCCATATGCAAATATAATATATTAACAGATACAGAGCACCAGCGGTAAGACCATTCCATAGATCAATTCTCGACTAGCTACGCAAGCATGAGACAATTTGAGGTCCAAGACGTTCCAAAATGATATCTGAATCTGCAGAGGATGTGTCATATCGAGCAAGCTTCAAAGCTGACCGAATACTCACCCCACAAGAATGCCGTGTAGGTTGCCTTCTGTACCACAGTTGGTGATGTACCCCCAGTACTCGTCTTTCTCGAGCTCCCACAACCTGGCGAACCAGTCCAAGACTCCGACCTCAAATTGTCTGGAATGGACTCCGTAGTTACTTTCGATGAACGGATCACCTAAGTTATTAATGGAGAAGTGTTGCAGCTGTGACAAAGCTCCGTAATCGAAGTCAAGATTGTACGGGTACCCTGCAATCAGAAAAGAAGCATCAAAGCTATGGCCTGGACAGAACAGGGCACGCTAASTATGAATGCCACCATGCAAAACAAGGAAARTCAACATTAAWCCAAAAGAAAACCATCAAARACGTGTTTCGCTGGATGKTCACAATATAGATAGACAACAGCRTAAAATGGGAACAGAAATGTAAGTAAGACGCGACTTCTCAGCACTTTAGGGTTAAGACATACGCCGCTCCTTCAATGTCACAAGAACATGGTTTACAGGTGTGCGCAGTACCTAAATGATACTTGGTCTTCTCCACGAGCGTTTTGCGATAGCGAGCGAGAACGCCCGCCATGTACGCCTCTCTGTCTCCCGTCACCTCGTCGTCCATCTCCGGCTCCGTGATTTCCAAGCACGTCCCATGAATGTTCTTCCCGAGCACAAAGTCCTTCGTTYGCTCCACCACAACGTCGTCCCCTGCTTCTCCATTCTGCCCATTCACTAGRGCCGGAAGCACTGTCTTCTTCAAGACGTCAAACGAAATCTCTTCCGGCAACGGCTCCGCTGCCAACACTGGTGTCCATTTCTTTGAGAAGCTTTTCTCCACACTCACCGCCTTCGGCACAGCTGCTTCCACACTCCTCGTCATGTCACTTCCTCTTGCAAGGTAAAACCTCCAAGCCAAGATCACACCTTTCCTTATGCAGATGTCGCAACAAGTTCAACAGCACAAGCAGATCGCCACAAAATTCAGCAGCAATCGCCACCAGCATATAAAGCCGACTGAGGACGGTGGGACACCTCTATTCACAAGTGTTCTGACGGCAGTTGCGAAGTTACAGCGAAGATTCTACCTCGGAATTTTTACCTCTGCATGGTCTGGAATCATTTGTAACCGTCAGCTAAATTTATATCGTATTGAAAGAAGCCAATGTTTGTGGTGTAATCGAGAATTAGGGACAATAATTATGATTAACTGCATCTGCAAAAACTTATAATTCCATCAAATGAGCAAACAAAACCCACAGCAATCAGCCAGGAACGTGAACACACACCATTTCGTGCACCTTGGGAGMCGCAACTGGCACCATTACATGAGTGATACTCCGTAAAACGGATGAATAGGAAGCACCAGGAAAAATCTCAGAGCTGTCGGATGCATCACAATGAGATCGTTAGAACGGTTATATAATTACTGAAGCCTCTAACTGTCTACATATTACTGCTGCAAGGAGAAACTGAAAGGCGCTTCGTGAAACCTCGAGAATGATTCTATAGTAAATCTTCACATTTGTATGTAAAATTTTACTACGTCAAACATTGTAGCATGAGTGAGATCAATCACTTGAGTTCGAGAGCTCGCACCGTGACATAGTCCAAACTCTGGTCAATCGCAGACTTCGTCTGWACAATCTCCAATGTCAAAAGCAATAAAGAAAAGTTACGACATTGAAACCTGGAGAAAAGCTGTGACGTGCACAGGTTTCAATGCCAAAAAACACAGCAGAAGCCACCACTAACGACAACCGAAGGAAGATAGTTCCAGCAAGAACTTGTCTCACCTTCAGTACTTGCAGAAATGGCGAAGAGAAACGCGATGGTTTCCATGTGAAACAAATTACACCCAATTCATGTGGATGCACTCCTGCCAATTTAGGAATTAGACTTACATCTTTTCATCGTTCCCACTGGCACGGTTTCGACAGCAGCTCTGGGCCGGTCGCCAGCCACTACACAGTATTTGCAATCTGTCGATGCTATTCTACACAAACCCTAAATGCTTCATGACTACTGTAACGGTCCAGTAATTCCATTATAACTCTGCTACAGTTGTAAGCTCCAAGTGAGAAGATCACCGAGCAATGGCGAACGACCGTAGAATTGATGCAAGAAAGAAGAATTACGACGGAAAAACAGATCTGACCAGAAATTTTTATACGGTGATACTTCTTGGAGCATATGGCCATTTCGAGACCTGTAATTTCTCTATTCGATGCGCATCTCAAAGGAAAGTTAAGATGATGTAACGATCTAGCTACACAATGTTGGTAATCCGTCGATTCTATTCTGCATAAACCCTAAATGCGTCATGAGCGTTATGGACATCACTCATACACAGCCACCGACAAAGACAAAAGAASAAGCCATACACTCAATGAGTCGGGCCCCACAGAGAAGTGAAAATCACTCAACCAAATCAAAGCAGCAGCAGCAGCTGCAGTAACGGGTTCATATAAAATTCTGCAGGACCTCAAATAGGCTGCCGATCGCTTTGCCTGTCAAGATCTTCGAAGACTCGGAGATGGCCGGATCTTCATTAAGTACCACTTGGCTGTGATATTATGAGGAGTATGTTGAACCATTAAACTGTATAAGCTTACCAGGGTTGTGGAGCTCGGTTGTGGAAGATACTAGATGGATAGGTGAGTGAAGGATGTACTTCCTTTGATAGATCAAACTTCTAGGGCTTTTAGATATTTTGATAGTTCTATTTTCATACATAATAGACCTACTATACTTCCGAACCTTGTGGAAAAACAATTTCCATATGTACCTATTTTCTGAGCATAATCTCATAAATATACCCCTTTTTGTGCATCCACMTCGATAGATGTAGCTATTACCAGTAGAAACAGCATTCAATTGAATGGTGTTTCTATCACAACCCTAAGTTTGTGGCAAAACCACGAGTTAAATTCTGAGGGATGCAATTGTGAAACATAAAGCAAAACATTCCTTTCTGCAAGCATCCAAATAAGGTAAATGAGATCCATATCTGCAAAACCATGGTTGAACCCCAACATAGTGCASACTAGACCATCGGTTAAATACTTGTCCCTTTCCAAGTGAAGGCAGTAGTCCTTTACGTCTCCCTGAATTAGACATGTCCGACCCCAAAAACACTGAACAATACACTAAGCTCGGTAGAGTATATCAATTTCTTCACTTAWAGTAATTGAGCATATYTAGTAMTGGGATTTTTGGGAGATGTATAGAGCAGCGGAAAGATAATTGAACTTTGTTGAAACAAAATCATTATCAAAATTATCGTATGGAGTTTCAGGGTGGGAGGTTGTAGACCTCAATAAGCAACAATGACCACAACCGCATTTCTATTCAAAAGATCAGTGGCCATAGACATTTAGCCAAGTCATGCCTACACCACCACTTGCTCGTAAGTCTCACCAAATGAATGAGGTGCTGTTGGCAACAGGAGTCAGTATAAGTTAGGCTACGTTATTACTTAAAACTTTTAGGCACCTGATCCCAAGTATCCTCTTTCTTCGAGAGAGTCCCTAAACCAGACGCTCCTAGTTATCACTGTAGCACCGCAAGTGTCAAGTGACCAGAAGAGGACCTGTGTAGTGTGGGATTCTAAAGGGTTACCTGTGCTATTTTACAGCCTYGCTCTACGACGTCTTCTTTAATTTCTTCTCTTTGGAGGCTTCGGTGTTTTTGTAAGTCCAACCACACAGAAACAACACAAGGCCTACAATGATCACTGACCAGAACCAGATTACATGGCTGGGAGTAGGAGCAGGGAAGAGACCTGCACACACACACAAAAGTCTAGTCAGTGATAGAAAATGAGGTATCTTGATGTTCAAAAGAGCAATGTTTGCCAAAAGCTCAAGGACAAAATAGGAGCTGGGACTAAAAAATTGTAACAGCAAGCATGTACATCTTTCTTAAAGATTGCTCCTTTCTACTTTAGCACAGACCAATCAAAAACCCTAAAAATTGAAGGACTAGTTGACTATCAAAGAAATCYATTCCACTACTAAGCTGATCACAGTCAGATGAGCCCACAAGCATGTAGACTAAGGACTGGATGAAAGGAAACAAATAAGTTTAACGTGAGCGACATCTGCCTTTGCAAACATATCATGAGCTCAGGATTGTAAACAAGACGATTCTGGGTTCCTTTTCTTGGCTCACTGTTCAGGCAAATCCCCAAGAAATGTGATGATTGAGAAAATTATACCTCGTCCAAATTTCACACAAACAAGGGCCTCCAAAATTGCTAAAGAAATGCCCAGCCAGCAGAATGCACCGAGCTTAGCAGGTCCGCTGCAMCAAGCCAGAAAACAGGTTATAAGAAATCATCTAGGCAATAGGTCTCAATAGGTTAAAACAAGATTGTTTCTCTTTGCAAAAATCCCAAAAATGTTGCCTAGACTTCATATGTTATGTTACAAGACGTGATTAGTTAGTGCAAGAATACAGAGAGTGTCATGCTAACCTTGCATTTAGAAACATGTTGTACTCTCGAATTGCAGGGTTGGCAATTAGCCACCATACTGCGAGGCGGTAGGTATTGAGAGGGTTCAGAGGCGGGATCCATAGAATGAACTTGAGAAAAAAGCCCATAACCTCGACAGAAAGAATCACTGATCCACATGCAAGGACTTCCAGAAACCGCCATGGACCTTGCAGTGCATTCCATTCATCCTTATCCCAGAAGGCCGGAGTGAACTGCCCAAGGGCTCGCCGTGCCTGGACTCAAAATCAAAAAAGGAATTAATACCTGTAGTTTCACGTCAATGCATAGTTACCATGCTGGTGTTGGATTGCGTAGTTTGAGCTAGGAGTAGAGGCTTAGGAGCGTCACCGGATTGAGGTCAAGCTTAAGTCACTACAAGAGGAAAAGTGGAAGGGATAAGAATTGCAGGGATACCTTATCAATAATTGTCTTCTGCTGACTGACCCCAACCCAATTGTACGTCTTCCCATCAAAATAGTTCACTGTCTTCATTCCAGCCCAGATCCCTGAGCAATTCAAAGACATCCTCTTAGTTCCCCTGATCACGAATCTCAAGCTTCTCATCAACTTTTCTCTCGTCAATACAACCGTAATGTTTTAGTATCTAATTGGACAACATCATGAAGTGAATCTTTCTCATAATTCACGAGGTCACCTCCGGTTTCAATGATTATATGCAGGCTTCCCTATGTGCACTGGAGACATGGCAAAGATTCTCTTTCTGATGCTGTCTAGAAGTTATTCAGAAGGTCTGATATCAGTGAAACTACTGTCAGGATTTAAAATTCAATAAGCGTGAGTACTTTCATTAAAAGGAACACTCTTCGGAGCGCTGGATTTTGTGAAAGGTTTCAATACCACCCCCACCCCTACCCCCACCCACCCTCACCCTCAACGTCAATGCTCATAAGCAATAAACTTGATTTCAACACAAGATCAATAATTAACTCCCCCTCCAAGATCGCCATCAACAAGCACTCACAAAATTCAACCTGAGTCTCTCCAAAGGCCAAATCTCATCACTCCACTCCAACAAGCCAGACTGAGCGAATTGCATAAATTCAACCTCTCAGGTAGTATTGCCCCTAATGAACCAAGGATTCATAATTTCAAAACGGCAATTTGGATTGCTCATACCATGGGGTGTTAGATTCCACACCAATAGAATCAGTGAAAAACATTCCACGTGTTTCTGAGCAAATAAAGAAAATCAAACAAAAGAATGACCCACTCGAGAATTGGTCCCCGTTTGGAGTCTCTTTCTCTTTTAGGGGTTAAGCAGCTAAAATCTTCCCAACCCTTGACGCCCTAGCACCACGAAAAGAATCCCAAAATTCGAAAACCACTCCATTACGATCCAAACACAGAAAGCAAGCTGCACGCAATGCTGAACGTACACAAGCAGGGCGGCTCCGAAGAAAGAGAAGATGAGCGTGTGCGGTTTGTAAAACCACGCCGTCCAGGGGTCCAAATCGCTCAACACGCTGTGCGCCTTCCGCTGACTGTCGGAGCGCACCAATTCGCCACCACTCTCCTCGCCCTCGCCATCTTTCCACTTCTTCTCCATCGCAGCGCCCCCTCGGGAGCTCATCTTCGCACAGTACGACGATTCTCTAAGCGACCCAAGTGTGGCGACCCAAGTGCAGCAGGGGCAGTTTGGAGAGTAAGCTTGCTTGAGGGATTGAAACGCACGGGATCCGTTTTCTGTCTGACAGAGAAGGCATGCAATTGAAATCTCYTTAGGAAGGAATGAGATGCTCTGTTGAGAGCGGGCGGAGGTCGAAGTGGAGGAGAGATGGTGACTGGACAAACGTTTCTATSTGGGTGGCGGGGTGCGCTGGCGAGCTGAGCAGGACGAAGACACGAAGTTCGTCACCGCCATCGCGACTGTGTCGCCGCGATCGCTGCGTGGCGTGACGGGATCGTGAAGGAAGGCTCCATTGAACGACGACGCGTACACTCCACCCTCGGGAATTGCACATTTGGAGATGCTCTTGGTGAATATACCGTAACACCTTATTAGGGCGGACTCTCATATGTGAATTGTGAATAGGGAAGAACAAACATTTCAAGTGTACCTATGTCTTTGTTGTTCAATCAAAAGCAACCTAAAAGTTCAAGTCTAATTGATGGTAAAATTAGTTTTCTAGAAATTTAAAATTTTGTTCACTTCATATTTCAAGTATTTCTCCATATAGTCATGCCAATAAGCTATTTCAAGTTCTCCCTAGCAAATATTGCATACTTGCATGTGGAGTTGCGGAATTTTTTTTGCCTCTTCTTCAAAGTTTGGTCAATTTTATTTATTGTAGCACACAAATTGAAGTCCATTGTCTAGGCAAACTTTCTACACTTAATAGGGGTACTAAGGGGGCCAAACAATTAAAGGGACTAAATGAGGGAAACTGTAGATGTTCGAAACATGATGTACAACCCCCAAACACTTCAGTTATTGTTGATGTACAACAAAGGTAGATATTTATATAGTGTGAAATGTCAATCAATCAGTGTGGATCCCTTTTAATACCCCTATTCAATGTAGCTTGTGGAGTTGAAATCAAAGAACAATTTTTATGTTTTCTCTAATGCATATAATTTTTTTTTAGCGAATGCTGCACACTTTTTTTTTGTCGAATTTTAGAATATACTTTGTCTTATTTGCAAATTTTGGCCAATTCTAGAGTTTATATTTATTTCGTATGAATCATTTAAATTTTAGTGAAACATTGTATTTCTACATTTATTCATCTTTTGGACCAAAACACAATTCTCAAGCATATTCATGCATTTTTCCATCCAAAATTGTCAACTTAATTCATCCACATTTTAAAGGAGGGCCCGACCCAGGCAGAAGAGCTGCCTTTGGCCCACACTCCAATTCTCACCGTTCTCCAGGACTGCCAACAATCCCATTCGAAAGTCTTAGTATGAGAAACTCCATTAAGAGGATAGCCAAAAATGGTGACGAAAGTGTCTCCCCATAGCCTCAATGGAGCCCAATTCTGTAGAGGTTGCAACCAAGCAATGGGCATTGGGTATGCCCTTCTGTGAGAGACCCTTGATTGAGCAGGATTGGATAAATCCAACCATTGAGGTTATGTCCAGAAACGTGAAAGTAGAAAGCAGAGCCTCTTCCACGATATGAAAGTAATAACGATCGCTATTCCCATGGCTCACAATGTTATTTCTCATAACGAGGCTCTCCTTTAACGTCACCAAGTGTTTATTCGGTTTGCACCACACTTGGGACTGACACAAGATAAAGAGACTTTATAGCCTATACAAGTGTATGGAGCCAGAACCACCCGACTCCTTTAATTCTTAGTGTTCATAATTACAATGGTACAGAAGAGAACAGGAAGAGCTGCACAGGTCATAGCAACAAGCTTACAATTTGAACCAACATCAMGAGCAACAAAATGACCCAAGGTAATACCTGGAGACTCCAGTCGGAGATTCAGTTGTTTTACGATGTCCGCCAGTTGACACTTCCGCAACGCCTGCATAATCCACACAAGAAGATTACAGCGACTCCAAGGAAAAGAAAGTGGTGAAGACAGCCAGCACAACGGTCTAAAAATGAACCAAAAATGAACTGAAGAGCTTGCACGGGGAGTTGAAAATGGGGACTGCCAACTGACCTCCCACAACTCTTCATCTGAATATTGTCCCGTGGGGTCAAGATTGGAGCGAATGGTGCCGTCGAAGAGGGTGGGCTCTTGAGGAATGATGCTCAGTCTGGTTCGCAAGTCGTTGAGGCCAATGGTACTGATGTCCACACCATCGATGGAAATCCTGCCGCCTGAAGCTTCCACCAGTCGGAACAGGGCCAGCACCAAAGTGGACTTCCCACTGCCAGTCCTTCCCACTACTCCCACCTTGCTGCCTCCTTTGATAATCACTGAAATTCCGTTCAACACCAGTGGCGTATTTGGTCGGTACCTCAACTACACATCCAACACCAGGCTCTCATGAGTTGAAGACCTAAAACTTGCATTGAAACCCTAAATCCAGAGTCCTAAACCCGAAACCCCTAAATCCTAAAACCCCTCGGGAGCTTTGGGAGTTKCAGGAGCCAATGAGAGAACAGGAATATTAGATCGATCGTGCGGTGCAATATATGTGACGTTAGGATGGATGAATTGGATGTTGATGGCGATAATTTCAGGGGTCATGTGAAACTAACCCTGAGATTCTCCAAGACGATGGTACCCTTAGTTGGCCAATTGTGTGCAGGYCTGCGATTTTCAATGCAAAGAGGAGCCTCCATGGGGAGATCGATGTAATGCGAGAGGCGCTCCACTGCCACCATTTTATTCTCCAGAAGGCATATCAGGTAGACCGTGACGTATAGAACGTTGTTGAGGAGTAAGCCATAGGATAAAGAYAACCCTACTGCCTCTGCAATCACAAACAGAAAAATGTCACAACCACACTTCAAATTCTCGATACCCCTTTCATTGCAGAGTTGCAAGCATGTGCCTAGGAGAACAAGCATGTTCCGTTACTCGTGACTACGCGTGAAACACAAAAGGTTTTGTAGAGTATATACCTGGACGGATGAAGCTAGGAGGGAGTGAGACAAGGAGCAGAGCACTGGTACAGAGGACCACAGTTCCAATCATCTCCAGGCGAAACCCAATCCACTCATTGGCACCAAAGTTGTGGAAGTCCATGCGGAGGTTCGAATTCACGCTGTCCACATTCTTCTCCACGAAGCGAGGCTCTTCTCGAAAGCACCGGATGGTGACGAAGCCAGCTATGGTTTCCGCAAAATGGTGGATCACAGGTGCCTTCGTCACTGCATCTAGTCGTGTCAACTCCCTCGATGACTTAATGAAGTAAGCCTGCATGACATTACAAATCTCTTTAGCTTCAAAAGTCGGTAAATTAGCTCAATARAATACTAAAAGAAATTCAGACGTGAAAAAAAAGGAACTCTACAGGTACAACTGCCTTTAAGCATCACATTTGCAAATCAAGCATCAAATTTGCAATAGTTCACTTGTAGGGGATTCTGATTATCACCTGATATCGGTAGTAAACAATCGACAGAGGAGCAAGGAGGAGAAGTATTTGCCAGGTGACTTGACAAACAACAACAAGAATTCCAAGTGATGCAAAGCYAACTGCAAGAACGGCGCCAAGAAGGASGGGCAGCAGGACGTCCACTGTTGCCTGGTCCGTTGAAGCCTGTGCTCAGTAATTTCCCAACATAGGCACCAAAGTYAGATCTYAACGCTTGTATTAGCTAACAAATGATTTGCAGCTTTTSATCTTGCATACTCTAAAAAACAGACATTATCGACATAAACATTGCAACACATCACTGAAAATTGAGAGGAATATTAAGTAACAAAGTCTACTACTGAATTGGGTTGATTGCAGCTCAGGAAACACCCASTGTACATTCTATGGAGAGCATGTACCAGAAGCGTACATTTCAGGGGGCAAAGTCCCCTGAGCAGCACTCGTTCGTTGCAAGCAATTGATACGTACCCGACTTAAGATTCTTCCGGTGGGCGTGGTATCGAAGAAGCTCATGGGAGCTCGGAACAAGCTCCGAAGCATCTTCAAGTAAAAGTCTTGAGAAGTCGTGAGGCTCATCAACGCMAGCAACATAGCCCGCCCAAGAACACACAAAGCACAAAGCGCAGCCAAGACGCCATAAACCAAGATGAACCGCTGAGAATCAAAGKGTTCCGCGTTCGTCCCAGTCTCGTACGCAACCCAGTAGTCTCCAGCCAGTAAAAGCCCTTGCCACACAAACTGAATAACCAGGACCATCAGCGCCAGAGCGCCTCCATACGCAGCCGTCAAGTACAGCCAGTACACTCCCAGGCTCACTTGCCCTGTAGACCTTTCCTCCTCTTCAATCAGCTTCAAAGACGTCACATCTTGCAGAAGGTTAGCTGCACTGCCATTTGCCATCGACACAGATCTCTCCAGACCCATTGGATCATTCCCATTCCCTGAGAGGCTCCGCCAGTTTTGACTGGAGGAGTTTCTGTCAAGACGGGAATTTCCAGAGGGTGAGTTTGTCAAATGGACGAGCTCGTAGTTGGTTTCTTCAACGGGAGATTCGTTACTCGTGGCCACCTTTTCGAGTGACTCTTTGTGAGCCTCAACGAGGGATTCGAAGTCCAAACCGGCCGCGAGAAGCTCCTCGAATTGGCCGGATTGCACGATGCTCCCGTTGCGCATCACCAGAATCAAATTGGCGCCGTGCAGAAACTCCACTTGGTGGGTGACCAGGATGACGGTTTTGCCAGCCAAGCCCTCCATTACACTTTTCTGTTGCTCAAGGAGCACAAACACTAGAATTAAACCTCCAAAACTTCATGTTTTCCAACTTGCAAGCAGCACTGGCTAGCCAGAATGAGTCTAAGTTGTGAATCTGAAGACAAGCGTCGGAGAGTTGCTGCACATCCACGCTCATATAATTCACGATCTGGCCCACGCCATGGCTCTGCCTCGCGGAGCTCGACAGCCGCAAGCCTTTCCTGTAGATCGTGGTGATCAGCGAAGATCTCACTTGCAGACCCAGTTTGTTACATGTGAACTGGTACATGTGGGTRGAGGTCGTCTCCACTACTTTCGCAGCGATGAGAATGAAAACAAGCAAGTAGCCTTCATAAGGGAAAGCCGATTTCCCAGCAGTGTAGTCGACAAAGCTGTTGATCAACAGAGGACCTGCGTAGGTCACGGAAAGCTTCACAAGGTATAAGAGCCCACCGTACATAAACGGCCACCAGAACGTCCTCCACAATGTTCTCACTGTCGAATTCGAATCCTCGGTTTCTGGCCAATTTGAAATGAACCTTTCGTACAGGTTCGTCGCCCTGTGTTGCCGTGATAGTGTAGGTACGTCATCTATGTCGATTGTTTTTGCTGCGCCGTATTGGAGGAGTGGGTTTAGCCAAGAAAAGGTTGCCCTGCTCCAAGAACTTGCATTCTCGTACCCTGTCACTGGAATGTGAGCATTCTCGTAACCTTTCCCTTGGATGTGCGCTTCCTCCTGACCTAAAAGGGGCTGCTGCAACCCATTCGGGCGGTTCCTCTCCATTGCTGCTTGCTGTGGGATTGAAGGCCGCAGATCGTGCAGTTACAAATGCATCCAATTCAGGGCAAAGTTGTGGATTTGCCCCCAGAGGAGGTAAAGGACCTCTACGTTAATTCTCCTGCATACAACATCAGAGCCCTTCAGTTCAGTGACACACACTGATATGTACACATTCTCTCCACAAATATATAGCACACAAACTCTACTGAGWAGCACTCTACAATGATAMCGGTAGAAGAGGTATTCCATTTCAAGAGGGAAGGGAACTACAGTAGAAGCAAAGGTCTTTGCTACGGCCGCCTCTAAAATGATATGAGATTCTAGAATATTTAGGAAACTTTGATAGACTCTGGCACACTTGCCACATGTTCCACCTACGTCACAGTTACTGAAAAAGTTATGGCCCTAAGCGAAAGAGTAGGTAACGAATGTCTACAATCCTCCGACGTCACCTAAATTTTGTCGTTCTCCCCGTGACAAGCAATTTGGCGAAACTATTTATTATTCACAACAGAAAGTGATGAGAACCGTGACTGAGCACTCTGCTTCTCAGGACACACCACCCTAAGAAGTGTACCTAAAGTACATACTCSTCAAAGAACCCACACTAGGTGTTTCCCGAGCAGCAAACCTCCACTACTAACTTAGGGCACCCAGCGCAAAAAATCCGACACAGAAGTGCGAGCCCTCACTCAGTGAGATTGGCAGACGCTGTGCAAGTGAATTGCAAGCGATTCGGGGAAAAAAAAAAAAAAAGCGGGAAGAACCAGCAGCTAGTTCAAAGTTAGCCGGTGGAATTGAGAAAATAACCGGTTGCAATTTGAAAACATGGAAAATAACCAACGAAAAATTCTATAAAATTTGTATTTATAGTGAAAAACAGAGAAAATAACCTGACTGCGTACTTGGAAAACCGGTTCAATGTGGGAAATGAAGGACACTTTAGCTGCCAAAACTCAAAAATATCCTCTTCACTGAATATCTCTCGCTACATTCGTAGCCCCATTCGTGGCCCGATTCGTGGCCCGATTCATAGCAATCAGTGGGTTCCGTCCTGTCGATCCTGGTGTGCGCCTGGCGAGCGTTACCAAACCGTTACTGAGATTCGTAAAGCACGAACGTTACTAAGCTTCCTGCTCGATTGGCTGCCCAGGCGCAGCRCAGCACCCGAAGCATTGCAATTCACCAAAGGGAAGTCTGTCCGCAGCTCCAACTCCCAAACGGATGGGCATGTGGGGGCATCACTTGACTTTGCTCCGGGMCACCAAAAGCGGCGGCCGAGCCGAAGCGGCGACGTGGGTTTCTGCGGGACCTCACAGTTGTATTGTCATCGCTTGGGAGCCCTCATCACGGTTTGGGACTTGGGAGCTCCTCTCTGTTGACTGCTGAAGGCCCAGGCAGGTAGACGCTCACTGTCAGGTGAAGCAGAACAGGAACTCTTTATGCAACAGCGTTGGATGTTTCTCCATCAGTCAACTCTGGTTGGCAGAACAGTAACCCAGAATGTGATCGGAGGACGGAGAGTCTGGGAGATCTCAACATAACAAACAAGCAAACAACCTATTTTAGAAGATAGACGTAACCGGGACTGTAGCGGGGAGTGGACACTTTTTTGCTCCACTGCATCACCGTTATTGCCTTCCATACTTCCTAGCGAGACGCTACCCACGGTATTTTTCAAGTCTTTGGAGTCCATGTGAGAGCGCACGCAACTCCTTACAAGCCAAGTGTCAATGAAGGAGGGAGCAACCTTCACATGAGCTGGAGCAAGAGGGAGTGACTTTTGCGACCCGGTCCCATAAGCAACAAAGTTACGACAAGGCTATTGCGGGGACAAAGCGAGATGCATTGCAATGGTTCCCCAAGATCCAGAGACCCTATTAATAATGGCCCAGGACTTGACCCTCAAAATAGCTTTTCACGTTGCATTTGAAGTTGAAGCATTAGTGATGCTCTTAGGGCCTCCTTACATGCTGGCCTAGTGGGCAAGCATCCAAACAATAAGACAAAACAAGAGCAATTGATTGTCTTGCCATGGTGGGCAAGTAGGAAAAAAAAAAAAGTTTCACCAATTTAAGTGGACAATCTTACTGGTGGAGACTAGTAAAGCCTGAGAGAATCTAATATGTGTGAATTTCTAATTGAATTCCTCCCCACCCACAGGAGCCATATGAAAGTCGGCAAAGATTATTTTCACACGTAGCGCTCCCTGTGAAGTTTMCTCGCCTACCGATACATGTAAAGAGGCCCTAATCTTAGAAAAGCCCTTCGGGTTCATACGATTGTATGACCCGCATTGAGCCTTATAACTTTTCAATTGTAGTTTAACCCTTTAGGGCCAATCACGTCCGCTTGGTCATTTGAATTCAGATTTTGGAAGTAATTCAAAGCCAACGGTCCACTTGAAAACAAGGTTTGAACAAATTAGAAGGGCATGAAAACTATGCATCTAACAAGCTTATATACAATGATTTTGAATGAATATTGAACCCACAAGGAGGAAATCTTAGTGATCCAAGAAGGAATTTGAATCTTACAAAAGGTTCTATTTGTCCTTAGATTCATATGACACCAAAGCAAATGATTAACAAAATAAGTTTACATTCCTTCCATACTCCCAAATCAAGAAAAATTCCAATTTATTTCATTTTGTACACAGTAGACTAGTTATGACTATAATGCATATGAGTCTAGAAAAGGTGCCTCAAGCCCTAAAAGGTTAATCCTTGAAAGATGGACTGCTAACAGTGGAAATCATCCATTTTGATATCATGGGAATCACTAGTTCAAGAAAATCCAAAACCACTCATTGGAAGTCAATGTAATGTAGATCTAGAAGATTTATCCATTTCACAGAAAATTTTGAGAATGAATAATTGCACTTCTGTCTTTTATATAAAGATTTTGTGTCATTTGTTGGACACAAAACATCCCCCTCAATGTTTAAGAGTTAATATTTGAATTGTGGTTTAGCATCTGAATTGTGGTACATTGTTATTTACGTACTATCATGATCATTAATTTACTCTGCATTGAAAAGTATTTGATCAATGTTTTTTCGATCAAATACCACTAAATTCATAATATACTACATGGCCACAAAAGGATTTTACGCCCTTCAAGGGTTAACCTTGAAGTGCTATTGCACACACTCCAGTAAGCGTCCATTTGGATGACTTCAGTACTTCACTTAAGAATGTAAGATGAAAAAAACATTTCATCATCCAATATTTTTCTTTTAAAACTGCTTGAATACATTTGAGTTATTTGTAAAGTCCCCCTACTTTGGGCATGACTTTTTTTGAAATTGAGAAGGCAACTATAGTTGAAGCGTCAACCTTTTTCGCAAGATACTTATGTCACACGACTTCAAAAGTGGCGACCAAACTTTTTTAATCACCATTTTGATGGAAAAATAAGTTTCATACCCACTTTTATTTCGACTTTTTTAACTCAACCGGCTTTTTCACAAAACTCATGGGTTTAAACCCCGATTTAGTGTACTTTACGAATAACTCAATTATCAATGAATAGTATTGAAAATGTACTCATTATTATAATATTGAGACTTTTCTAAAGAAGAAGATGCTTTAACCCCTAAAGGACCAGCATGTATTTTTGGGCTACATAGAAATTTTGGGCAGGTATGTGTGGCTGGAGATTTCCATATATATGTCTATTTGATGACTTCGATCGGCTCTATTGCTTGTGTTTTTAACAATTTTTATACAATGATTTTTTTTCCATGACAAGGATTTTCAAGTTCCATCATGAGAATGAACACCACACCTTATTGAAGTATTCTCTGTTTTTTTGAAAGAAGAGACTCTGAACAAGCAAAAGACGGCTATTGCAAGACAATTGTAAGACAAGCCTACTAAGTGGGAATTTTGGTATGTGGGCATACAAATTTTCCATTACATATTTACTCTTCTCTACTCCAAGCCACCATTCAAGTACTATTCAAACATTATTCAACTACAAAAATAGTATTTTGTAGCCATCGTCAGCACAAACTACCCTGACCCTTCCTATGTGCTCTAGAAATTCTTCATTGATGCTTCTTGTAGCTCTATAGATAATCTAAGGAACTTAGTTTCCTCACAATATTAGAAAACACGATTGCGTTGGACTTGCACTATACAATGAAATTGTCCCAGCTTGCATTCCAAGAAAACTAGTAATGAGTTATATTGTTTGGTTTTGTCATGTTCAACATTTGTGTAAATTTTACTTAAAAGACATATGTTTTTAGTAAATTCTTACTTAAAAGACTTCTTATAGGTCAATACTTAAAACCTTATCTCTAAGACTATACTTAAAACACCTTTTTTTCTTGTAGTGTCTATTTCAGCATGAGAATGATTGCACATGTCTTTATCATCGTAGTTTTTTTAGAATGATGAAAAGTACATCCTCTACGTCCCACAGGCTCTCATTTTGTGCTTTGTCGGACACCAGACGTCCGCGCCGACCTTCAAAGGTTAACCCCTCAACGCCCAAGGTTCAACTATGCTTGAAAGCATCTTTCCTTTGCAAGTATTAAAAGTCTCATTTTCAGTTAGTTATGAAGATCTCAACCATACAATATTGTAGTGTGCATGTTGCAGATGTTGTGGGACAAATTTGGGGTCATTTGACCGTATAGATTGAAAGATTATAATGTCTTAGTGTTGAAAAAAGGTGCTGAAATTTTCTTAAAAACACATTTGGAGGTGAGATTTGATTTCTAAACCGACTCAAATGAAAAAACTTTAAGCTACAAAGTGATTCAAAACCAAAATATAAACACTTCTGTGAAAAAAAAATATCATAAAAATGAGTCATTGTGTCTGCAAAATGGATTTGAAATGTCAAAAAATAGTGAAGAATGTAGCAAAAAATCACATTAGTGGTTGAACCTCCTACTAAAATGCCTCTCACTCAATCATAACGTCTTGGATGGATATGAAATTCTAACCACACAAACTAGATTAGTAAGCACAAATTCTCCAACAAAAATTATTGAAAAAGGATCATATGCAAAGATGTTATGAGCTGTTGAAGTTCACTGAAATGCAAAAATTTCTAGATTTTGAACTTTGAATTGCTCCCAAACATTCAAATGAACTTGGATTGGCATGAAACTTTTACCACTATAACTAGACCTTTATAGGAACAAAACCCAACAAATTTTTATTGAAAACAAACATTGGATGAAAAAGATACAATCTCCCAAAGTTGCAGCCATCACAATGCAATGTGCTAATCCTAAATTAAATCTCAAAACTTTGAATGACTTTCACAAACTCAATACGTTTTGGATTGATCTGAAATTTTTTTAATATAGAAACTAGACTAGTATGTGCAATGTTTTCAACAAGTTTTTACTGAAATCAAACATTGGATGCAAATGTTAGAGCGCTTCAAAGTGGAGTGATAGAGTGTGTGAGAGCACTTTTGGTCCCCTTGGGCATTGAGGGGTTAACCCTTGAAGGACGGACCTATCACCACGGGCAAAGGCGGGGTGCAATATGTAGTGCTTGCCTAAGGGAAAAAACATTGTTCATGCACATGTTTAGCTTTGGATAAATTTTTCAAACCAATACTTAATGCTACCCATTCAAAAATCGCAAGAAGGGCAACGTGGCACAAAACACTTTCATGTGAAAATCTTAAATATCTTCATAGAATTAGGGCTACCTAAAAATATGGAAGCAATTAACCCCAAAATGACAAAGGGGACAGAAAGTGTCCTCACACAGTTTCAAGCCTAATTCAAAGTGCTGTAACTTTTGCATCCAAGGTCCAAATTCAATAAAACTTATTGGAGAAGTTGCATTCTCTCCTCTAGTTTGTGTGGTAGAACTTTCAGATCAATCCAAATTGTATTGATTTTTTGAATGCCAATCAAAGTTCACAACTTCAATTTAAGTCCACCAAACTGCATCTTAGAGTTACAACTTCGGGGCCTTGAATCTCCTTCATTGATTTCTGATTTTTAATAAAATTTGTTGGGTTTTGTTCTCCTTGAAGTATAGTTATTGTAATAAAGTTTTCATGTCAATCAAAGTTGTTTTGAGATGCATAGTTTGAGTGGTGCGGCGTACAGTAAAGTAATTAACATCTTTAGTGTAATGCAAAAGTCAGTTTTGCACGACACCGAGGGTCAGATACGCAGAACGCTCAAGCTTAATCTGACTCTCAAKTGTCTCCTGTGACCAATGYKTCAATTSTCACAAGATTCATGTGACACAAGTAAAATTAGTGTTTCAAATCTAATCGTGAGTCATTTATTACAAACCTGCATCACAGTTGAGAGGACTATCAGCCTCTGGATGTGCCAGAAGGGCAATAACTGCACGGCAAACTGATTGCAATGTCCATGCAGGACTCCACGCTGTCTTCAAGATATCCAGACAGATCTCTCCTGTCTGCAAGATGTCCACACAGAATTGAGCACATAATTTCATGGTTTCAGCCCTTAAACCAAAGGAAATCGACATTTGTTACTTGATTCTGAAAAGAATTAGAAAATGTAAGGTCAATAATTACAAGAGACGAAAGACGCTACGGCATTTCGCATGAGTCAGAGCAAGGACAGCCTTGAAGAACCTTGAAGTGGACATTGGGATGGAAAAKCTTGGTGACGAAGCGCACTTGGGGCGGGACCAGAGGATACTGCTCTGGTACRTTGATGGCGAGCTGAAACACGCCTTCCTGATATGGAGTGTCTACTGGCCCCTGCAACTCAAAARGTCAACAAACCATAAGCGTCTGGCCGAACTACCAAAATGCTGACGAGGCTCACCAGGATCATCGGATTAGATAATAAAATACTGATGTAGAGATRAAACCACCAACAAATCAAATACAAAGTAAAGATGTAAGTTATATCGAGAAAGGATTCAGAATTCAGATCGAGTGAACAGAGAATGTGCAAGAAAGAATGTGCACCAGAGAAGGACCTTGATGTAAGCAGTCCAACGATAAATATTGGTGTCATCACAAGTTAGCTGAATATCAGTGTCGCCTCCTTTCTCCCTATTTACTTCTTTGTACTCCTTAAACAACCTCGCTCGCGACGTCTGCTCCACATTGACAGAATGCGGTTTAGCGTCGGTTTCATACAATGCAAACCCAAAACCTCAAATATTATTTACATGAACCAATCTAACTAATATAACCTCATMAATGTGATGATCTTGAGTGAGAAAGTCGAGGCACACAGAGGCTTGTCTCCAAATTTAACGTCAGCATAAAAAGCATTTCGCGATTAAGTGGTAACGCGGGTAAAGGAACACCAGTTTTTCCAGTTTGCCTTTCTTGAGAAGAGGCCGAGAGCGATCTAGCACTACAAGCATCCTGACAAAATCCAGAAAAAAAATACAACCCCATTCACTTCCGACCTAAAACAACAAACTACCATAAACTCTCGAACTTGAGAAACCCGTTCCCCTACCTTCACAATCCAAAAAAACAGACTCTTGGCAGTAAGGTGAACCGCTACAAATGCCATCATCGTTGACTACTCACATCGCGATAAGCCCTCATCCTTACTATTCCAACCCACGCCCAAATGCAAAATCGACCGCTGCAAAATTGAAGGAGCGCTTTCCCGAACGACTTACCATACTGGCCGCGACCTGAGAGCTCCTGCCGCGACGCCAATCACAAGGTTGTTCTCACAACCTTGCTCGCGATTGCTTCCTCAAACACTAATCAATGAGGTGTTCTAAAATCGCTGCACACARGCGATTGTCAAAAAGTTTAAACTCAGTAGACAATATACAAAGCATAATGTCACCGAGAGCTAAGGTAGGGAGGGCAAGGAACATGAAGGGATTTCTTGAGAGGGGGTAGAGAGCGATCTCGCGCAGCAATAGCATCGCAGCTCAACTCTTTGAGACCTAAATTGTAGATTTCGCTACTTTCTATATTACTTTTTCTTGTGCACATACAATAATTCAGAATCAGTAAATTTAGGTCTTCAAACAGAGAATGAATTCACAACCAGAGTTTCATACGTAAGGACGCCATGCTCTCAATACAGGGATTACAACACCAAACTCACAAGAATTTCACAACAACTTTATCGCTCGAAACCCTAGAAGACGAAATTTCGCAGTGGTCCCAAAATTAAAACCGAGATTATTGAAGACTCGTTCAGTTGAATATGAACCACAACGAGCAAAAAATACACAACACGCGTACCATGGATGCAGATTGCGGTAATCGTCGCGATTGATGAAGCASCGGCGATCAAAGAAAGCTCCTTCACGAATTGCAARRKAAGAATTGGGGAAGAAGACGGAGAAAGCTCCTATTTTTTTTATCGGAGGCCGTCTTTATCTTTCTACAGGATTTCTTTGAACAGAAAATTACAAAGGACGACACCCAAAACTCTTTACTATCAGCATAAACCCAAAAGTGATGGCAAAACCTTCCTTAATCTCCTTAATAAAATAAAAAAGTAATTTTCTAATTTTTTATTATATATAGTGTAAATATTCATCTTTGAAATTTTGTGTGAAAAGGTGAGTTTTGTATGACAATTTAACCAGCCCTCCAATGAGTGTTCTTGTTTTTTTTAACAAATGATTCACGCAATACCAAAAATTAGTTTTTATGGTAAGTGACCTATCCTCTTGGGATTAAACCAAGCCTTAGGAAATGGACAACACACACTCCATAYGATACTAGTATTTTCACAATTATTAGTGTTCTACAAGATTACATACACATGCATTAATGAGGAGAATAAAAAGGGGTTCATCCATCTAACTCCAATGATCTCGTGTGTTTTTCATGTCACTTACATTCAAAATTATATTTTTATTATGTTCAAAAAATCCCTATCCTTTTGGACTTGTAGGCTAAGACATTACAAGAAGATGAATGTACACTTTCTTTACAAACAAATTGATAATTAACATCATTACTATAATAGGTGCTATGACAATCAAAATCAATTTTTGATTAAAATAATATGCATTGGTTCTTATGAAGTTTTCATGAATAAAATGAGTTAATTTCTAGAATAGACAAAATATGAATCCCAAAATCAATGGTTTGTATTAAATCAATAGTACATTGCAATCATTAGACATGCCTTTTTGTTCAATATTAAAAACTTGAATGCTAAACTCCATGCCAACAATGGAGCTCTATGGAAATTTAGAAAAAAATATTATAATTATATTTGTCTTGTATAGAGTAATAAAAAAAGACCGACAATGCACCTTACAACTATTATATTAACCTCAGGGATACAATATTTCATCCCTAAAGTCCCAAGGCTTCTTTCCCATCAAAAAACACTCTTATAATTGTCATTTCTATTTTTATTTTGTTTTTGCATATCTAATTGTATGACCCTCTACTAAACTATTGTAAAAACTTGTGGAAGAAATTTCAAAAACATTTACAACGTAGATTGTAAGACTATTTGCATTTAAAGTGAAGAAAATAAATGTTTGTGCACTTTCCTTGACTAGTTTATTTGGCTTTGAATCTTTTTAACTTACAATTTCTGCACTACTAACTTTGAAGTTCTAATTTCTTATGTTGAAAAATTGATTTAAAAGTCTAGGAAAAATAAATAAAAAAACACTCAATTTCACTCATTAAAAAATTGTGAAGGAGAAGTAGGTTCAAGATTAAAGTAAAAACTAAACTATTAAGAGCTCTAAAATCAAGGTGAAACACACTAATCTCAATAGTGAGGTTCCTCTAGCAAGAATGTTTAATCTTGTCAAAGTATTCTTTAAATTGGAAAAATTTTAAAGACTTATTGAAATCATTATCATGCATTCTATTCAAATATATCAAAATTTTACTAATATGTGATACAATGAATGCGTTGCATAGCAAGCACAAGCCCCAAGTATTAATGGTAGCATTTGTGATATTACAAAGGGACTTATGATTTTAGTAGTACTAGTGTGCCCTGTGTCGTTGCCACAGAATTAAAGTAAAAGTAATTTTCAAATTTTTGGATGCATTAATAACTTCAAAATTCAATAACTTTGGCACCATAGGTCGGAACACCACGAAACCAAGCTCGTGCACCCCTCCTTGCCAAGAGCTTTCCAACGGTACAAAACACGCCACCGGCGGACACACAGTCCGGGAGATCTCAACATAACAAACAAACAAACAAACAAAACAAAACAAACAACCCTGATTTAAAGGATAGACTAGTGTACCCTGTGTCGTTGCCACAGACAGAATTAAAGTAAAAGTAATTTTCAAATTTTTGGATGCATTAATAACTTTGAAATTCAATAACTTTCACCCCGTAGATCGGAACGCCATGAAACCAAGCCGGTGCACCCCTCCTCGTTGAGAGCTTTCCGACGGTACCAAACACGCCACCGGCGGACTCATGGTCCGGGAGATCTCAACGTAACAAACGTAACAAACAAACAAACAAACAAAACAAACAACCTGATTTAAAGGATAGACTAGTGTGCCCTGTGCCGTTGCCACAGGTAAAATCAAAGTAAAAGTAAATTTTCTATATTTTTTTATTCATAAAAACTTTGAAATTCAATAACTTTCAGCCCGTAGGTCGGAACGCCACGAAATCAAGCATGTGCACCCCTCCTCGCCGAGAGCTTTCTGACGGTACCAAGCACGCCACCGGCGGATTCCCGGTCCGGGAGATCTCAACATAACAAACAAACAAACAAACAAACTGATTTAAAGGATAGATGATTGAGACAATCAAGGGGTCAATCGTTTTGTAACAAATGCCATTTCAAGGTTGTTGAATAGAGCACTACGTAGTTCAAGCTATGCAATGCACTAACAAGTAGCCCTGCCWATRAACACACAAGGTCCTAATTCTGGACAAATTACATTTGCAGTGCATTGTGGTTTTACACTGGACACGGGGAGGTCGAAAGGTCCAAAACTACGCTGATTGTAGTACTGCACATGGTCCGGGTGTGTACAAGAGTACCTGACTTACTAACAATTGATAATAATAAGCCAGTCAGAACTGCCACGCCAAGATAAACCGTCACTCATAAGATGAGAATATGGGTGACATTTGCCCCACCTCAAAATCATCACAAAATACACCACCTCATGTATTGCACAGCAAATGAGATAATGCACACTAAAAACCGGGCATAAAACAACAATGACTGAATTAAAGGCAGCTTATTGAGATTCCATAACTGAAGCATGAGATTCCATAACTGAAGCTCAACAGCTCACTGGGAGAATCGGCAACAAACGTGTTCAGTCATCAATCTTCGATTTGGAATCTGAACAAACTGTCAGACCATGCCTCAAGCTCGAACTCGGACAATATATAGAAGATCTACCTCCACGTCTCACCATCAAATACGGCTATTTTGCAAAACCTGAAACTTCAGGTACCAATTCTTTCTTACCCGGATTWTTCTCCCTTCAAAACTCTGCTAATGACAGGCTGATGTTATTATTGCGACGCCTGAGTCAACTCCGGACTCTTTTCTTCAACCTTCACTTCCTGGACAGCAGTCAAATCATGGAAGCTCTTGGCGTTGGCCTCAGCATGTGCAGCGGCCAGCTCCGAATAGTGGTCTGCAGACTTAGGGATGAACGCGCCTTCGTCGCCCTTCAACTCTCTCAAGAGCTTAGCTGGATTCCCAGCCCAGATCTGCTCAGACAAAATGCAACCATTCACCCACATGTGAATAGAGATCTTTGATTTGTATACAAAAACACACTACAAATAATTATACCAGCGCCTAATCGCAAGTGTCTCTACCCCAAATAAAAATGTATATTTGCATGTCTCTTTCCATACAACTCTCACTTATTGAAAATCTGTAAAACGCAGCGTTGCAATCTTAAAATGTCACTTTCCCTGTAACCACATGACACAGCTCTATTAGAGGTTAAAAATTCATCGGCTCAAGCAAATCCCGATAACAAATCGTCTACGAAACATGATGAGTTCTCAAAATGCAGAGGCAGACTCATCCTTCGATTCCAGACTTAACTCCTGSCAGCTTCACCAAATCTCTTTTGCAACAGCAACTTACTGTATTCCCCTGTTTCACCATATTTTTCCACCTTGTAGGAGAACAAAACCTCCCAAACTCAGTGAGGCTTTGCATAAACAAACCATTGAAAGAGTCAATTAATAGCAGTATTTCACCCCATCAGTGCAGAAGTTGTCATAAACTTACCTACACGAAGTAATGTTTCCAACTTGAACGTCAATCAAAATTCATAAGATCCAATTACTGATGGTGAAATCTTTACATCATGGACGGCCTTGTGGCAGTAATCTATAGAAGTGCCACACAAACTTTTTTGGCACTCACTCTGATTGTCCTGTATCTATGCCGTAACGATGTCCATAGTTTTCAGAGTTCCCACCAAAAGAATTTACCAAAGGAGACTATTCGGCATTATTAAACTAAGTTGTTTGCAACCAGCCATGGCCAAGAGACCCTTCAATTAAAATATACCCTGAAGAGAGATATGTAATCGATAAATAAAAACTAATACAAACAGGCACTGCGATTGTTGTCAGCAAGGAATTTGCTTCGTGAACCACCTGATGACGTTGACAGGGGCTTTAATGAGACTCAAGGCAATGTTCGCAATACCCGCGCAGCAGATGAAGCAAGGGCAACAGCATCCTAAAATYGTCCTGCACAGATGACATAGATCGTSAATAGCAGCTACGGCGTTTGCGTTCTGTAAATCTTGACCTAGACAACCAGTCTCCGGGGCTTCAATCGGGAGCGAATTTTCATAAATCGATTATGGTACACCTTTCAAAAACCCTTGGCAAGGAAGAATCGCGCTAAAACATGTCAAGTACTTCCATGAAACTCCCTAGTACCCTTTCTCAAATTACAATGCACGTACACTGCAAATACGCGCTTATTACAATTTAGGCACAAACAAGTAGCATTGAAACGACTTGTGAACGGCACAAGATGTGGAATACACTTACGCAATCACCCATATCACCATGCCGATTAGCGAGAGAAACGCGGCCACCAACATAAACGGGAGGCCGATCAGAAACCCGAGGGGTCGGCAATCATCGCACATCTTGACTCAACCTTCAACCCGCCTAAAATTCAAATTCTCAAAYTCACGCTTCCRCAATCGCTCTCGCACCAAATAAGATGTGCACAACGAAGAATGGAATAASACAAACGCTTCGAATCGCCCCCCCTTCTYCTCTTCACCTGGCCTTAAGTTRAACCATCACCACATCCCAGCTCCGACTACAAACCAAACGTCCGTGATTACCACCTGATCGAAGTAGAAGCCCCTTTCACTCCCGCTCTTGCGRGCAGACAATGTAGGTCTCGTTGATCAATTGCGAAAAGGAAGAAGTCGGTCAAACGATTCGTGGTGGTAGCACGTGACGTCGTGGTTGACAGAGAAATCCACAAATCTAACCAGTTAGGAGTGCCGCGACTTCGTTCTCGCGGAGACTTCCCGACTGCCCCCTACACGATGCAGCGTGGGAGACGGGACGACGAAACTGCGGTACTTGGCGGCAGCTTCACGGCGGATGGATGATAATTTGGATGATACTTTTTCATTCTCATAAGTAACCGTTCCCAGGTTTCGAACACAAAAGAAATTTATTCGCCCTCATATAACTTTGTTTTCGATACAATTTCCCATTGATTAATTTCTAAATTGAGATGAAATGATACCTATTATCGCTATGGTAGTAGTTAAAAGCTGGTTTAACCTTGTAAGTTGAGTACCCCCAAACCGTCACTTTTTGCTACTGTGCCTAGTTGTTATTATTATTATGAGATTGGCAAAAAATTTCATATTTTTTTTTGTTGGCAAGTAAAAGGAGGTTCCAACGCACCAAAGAACGCAATATTTGGATACCATATGCAAAAGTTATGAAGGGTCAAAGTTTTTTTTGGTAGATGACTCAAAATTGTTTCTTATACATAGGTACATATTGGTTTTGGGCATGTACACAAAGTAATGATGGTGGTTTTAGGCAGAGTGTGATTTTGGATGTATTCACCTTGTTAGGAAATAAACTTACATATGGTTATTACCTTTTCACATAAAGAGCTATATTTTTATCAAGAGATATTTGTAAAGACTCGTAGTCAAGATAAATAGTAGTACACTAAAAATTGCATTTAGTATCACTTACATTTATATTGATTTAAGAATGCAATACTTTCTTACTTTTAATGAATATTTCTACCAACTAAACATAGTAATAGAGATCATGTTCTTTGAATAGTATTGATATCTATGCATTTGGTAAAAATATTCATCTTTCGCAAGAAAAATATAGCCTTAAGTAAGTAATTARTATGGGTGACACAAAATACWATTTTTATTGTAAGGCAATACACATGTAAGAGTGAAAATAATTTTTCAAAGTAAAACATATTTGTATATCTAATTTCATTTTGTAACAAGCAATGTAAATGCTATAATTATTTATAGTTGATAAATATTATTACCAACTACTTAAATAGAGATCTTCCTCTTTAAAACTATTTACATTTGTTCATCCAAAGATTTTTCACTTAAATACAAACATTAATGAAACATATAAAATAAAGATGGAAATACATTCATTCGCCCAAAGATTTTTCACTTAACCCCTAAAGTCCCATTGTCCCCTCGGGGGACAAAATGGTTTTTGGGGAAGTTCCTATGGTCTCAATATATGTCCTAATCTTCTGAATTTTTGAAAAAAGATAGGAAAACACGTTAGATTTCTGAAAATATAATCTTTATTTCAATTGGAGTATGGGAGCAAAATTTATGGCATAAAAGCCCTTTTTTTTACATCAGCGGGCAAAAATTAACTTTAAAAAAAAATTCAAATTAAGATTTTGTTTTTATATTTTTCAGATTATTTGTATTTTTGCCAACATGGGAAGCTTTTATTCATTCCAATTGGATTTGTTATGCAAAAGTTATGGACAATCTTAGATTTCGGGCAATTAAAGCATTTTCTTGAAAAGATAACTTGTAGGATTCATTTCTGATCTCAATTTTCACAATTTGAAAAAATAAAAGTTGCACAAGGTTGAGATCTCTTGCTAGAACAATCTCACCGTTAAGATTAGTGTATTTCAATTCCATCTTAGAGATATTGATAATTAGATTTTCCTTCAATCTTGAACCTACTTCTGCTTAACAATTTTTAAATGAATGAAATTATGTGCACTTTTGTTGAATTCTTTTCCCCAGATTCTCAACTCAATTTTTTCTCATATAAAAAACGAAATTCAAAATCAATAGAGAAAAAATCATAAGTTATGAAGGTTCAAAGCCAAACAATGTAGTTGGACAAGTTGCAAAAGAACTTGTTTCCTTCACTTTAAATGCAAATATCTTGCAATCTACATGGCCAAAGTTTGTGAAATTTCTTCCACACATTTTTATGCAAGTCTAGTACAAGATCCTACGGTTAGATACGCCTAAAAAATATTTAAATTTTTTTTTGGCTCTTTGCTTTAGAAATGGCAGTTTTGAATGGTTTTTGATGGAAAAAAGGCCCGACTTTAGGGGTTGAATACCAAAGACAACTATTTTTGAAGATAGCATTTTATCAAGTTCATACACAAGTCTTTTTTTTTAAAAATTCACTTTAAAACTCCTTCAAAATATATGTGAATAATTGTCCACTGAACAGATGCAAACTTGCCATTCTTGAAATAATCCTCTCTTGTTTGCTAAACATGTTAATTACAAAAAATGTCCAAAGCTTACAATTCTTTGGTATTCAGTTTTGGCAATCTCATCGATATGCAATTAAAAAGAAAGTCAATTACTTGTTGACCTAATATTTTTCTAATATTAAATCTTTTAGATGACAATGCAAATTTTAAATATATCAAAATGTAAATTTTAAATAATGATAAAACTACACATAATAAAAGAAAAGGTATTATTATTGAATAAAAATTCAAAAGTTGTCAAAGGTTTCTTGACTATGAGTGAAATTCCAGGGTATACACAAACATTCTGGACATCATGTTATATCTGTTCATCGCAGGCCAGGAAATCATCTCAAGGTCTACTGCAACACTGCGGAATGGAGCAGATTCGTGCAGAGCAATGGCTTGAGGGAAGGGCACAAGCTTGAGTTTTCACTTGTGGCTAAATCTCTCTTTGTGGTTCGAAAATTTCCCTAGGCGGTGTGTCCAAGAACCGTATAATTACCGACTTTGCAACTGAGTTGAACATTTCTGACCAGCTCATTCTGACAACCGTAAAGAGGTCATTTTCTTCCCCATTTTGGGGTCAATTTGGATGTAGTTTGCACCGAACAAAGAACCAGGCAGCTTCCATCCTCATGTGCACATATTCACAGTCTTGATGAGGATTGAGGATTCTGGTGGATCAGGTGAATCCAGTGTAGTTAAAAAATAATCTCTTTACTTCTCTATAATTGTTTTTGAAATCGGGTGTAAGTTCTTCATTTCCATTTCGATGCCTGGAACTGGCATCGGCAGCAAGCGCAGTAGACAAATGGCATATATTGAGCTCATTCTCACGTACTGTTGCTATTCTGGAATTTGACGCATGAGCCACTGAGTTACTTCGTTTGCCTCTTCTTTTTTTTTTTTTATCATGGTAAGCATTTTGTAGTGAGCTGAATAATTGCAGATTTCAGATATATAGTGGATCGCATAGCTTCTGCTTGTGCATCATGATTTGTGAGACGTGCTCTCCGGGTAATTTGCCAGCCCCTGTTGCCCATCAAGCATGCCTGTCAAGGAAGCAGAGCGGCACTAGTCCCCTAAACAAACTATTCAGCGTCAGGAGTGTGTGCAAGAAATGGTTGGTTGAACGAGAGAGCTGAATGATGATACTTGTTCCTGGATTATTCCGCAGCGGAAGAGGGGTGGCTTCATCAACAGCAGACACGATACGAGTTCTGAGGAAAATGGCGTGAAATGATTTGGATGTCTCGCCTTTCACGCTGCACAAGCACCTGAAACTTTCTCAAAAGGGCAACGAAAGGGTTGCCGTTTCTGCCATATGGACTGCACAGACTTACACCAAATGACATCGTGTCTTGGGTATGCGGACTAATCAGTTTGTGCCTGTGTGACCGACATTTGAAGTGTGAACTTATTGCTGAAAGGGCACAGGCAACGCCATCCAAGAAGACAGATGTTTGTATCCCCAAGATTTAAGGTCACTTAGCGATTTCTAAATGACACCTGCATTCCCATAAAAACTTCCCAAATGACGCAAGCAATTTGAACACTTTTTACCGTTGTAACCATAAGGAGTCCATTCACCGATCCATTGAGTTTCTTGCCTAAAATGAACAGCTTCTCTTCAAGAGAGCCTCGGGTCCATTTCTGACACACTGAATTTCAGCACTTTGAAATTCCGTAAAATAGTTTGCGGTAATCAAGCGTATGTACTAACGATGTCTGAAACATGCAATCCATGGCATTCAAGAACCCCTCTTGAATACCCAACAATAATCTAAACGGCTTAATAATTTGAACCACGCTCCAATAGTTATTGGACTAGTTTAGGTGTAGCGGTTACATTCGCTGCTACTGTTTGCTGCAAGGATGTCTAGTAACAACGTGCGTGGTGTCAACCCTAATACAATACTTCCACATCAAATACGGTACTCTACGTCTGTGCTAACGCTCTGAAACTAGCTACAAGTACAGGACGTCGACTACCTTCCAAGTATTGGATATCCAGGTTTTGGGTATGGCGGGCTCTCAAGCACCGCATTGAATTCATCCTCACCTAAGAGCAGCTCCACCCCGTGGACGTGACTGGAGGCGGAAACGGAGTTTCTCCGAGCAGAGTCGAGTGGCAGGTGCCCTTCCGCCTCCCCTTCTTGAGGAAGTGCCCCACCCCAGTCCACGCGACACCCCACGCAAAAGCCTTATCTTACTCCTTTTACATCATGTATGACGTCATGAAGAGGAATGATTCTTCCATTGCCAAAAGATTGAGTCGTTCAGTGAGCTATTGAGTGAACGGAAAAAACCTTGAAAGTGGTGTGGACGGGAGCTTGTAGCGTTGCCGAAGAAATCCGGAAAGGCTTTGGCGTGCATGCGGTGGAGCTCAAAAGTTCCCTCTCCCCTCAACAGTCGCGTTTCCGTTTGGTCTTGCGTCCGCGGTGGAGATGCTCTAATAAATTGAACTTGATCGGATCCATCAAATCTACAAACCCTAAACCGAGCATATTGGCTTTGGATCCTCTTCTTGATGATCCTATTGGTGTCCCACCACACTATAAGAAACCCGCGTTTTTGGTGGCGTACCTCAATTTTTTGGAACGAATTTTTTTTGATGTCCAATGCAGCACACCCATGTTTTTATGTCAAATGAAACGTCAATATAACGTTTTTTTGGACATAAAAACATGGGTGTATTGCATTGGACATAAAAAAATTACCTTCCAAAAAATTGGGGTACGTTACCAAAAACATGGGTTTCTTCTAGTGCCACTAGCCATGATTGATTTCAACATTGAGTGCTGCACAATTTTGCATCACAGACTAGCTTTGACTCTCAAGCTTGAAGGGGAGCAAGCTTAACCTTGAAGTGAAGAATGAAATAAAATTCCACCAATGGAGAGAATTCCATGCAAAATTCACTTGCCAAAAGGGCCTTCTCCATAGAGTGCCACCCTCCATTGTGGAGGAAAGTTTGCTTTGTTGCGAGGCTTAGTTGGTGCAACCTTTTTTTATTTATTTTATTTGGTTTTGAGAAAGTGCCTAGATGGCGATCACTTAAAATTTGGTGAAGCATTATATTTCCTTAGACATCCATCTTTTCGACCAATGAACACTTTTCAATCAAATTCATAGACTTTTTCATCCAAATTTTGTGATTTCATCCATATTTTGCATAGAAAAGAAAAATTCATGGCAAAAAAGGATTACTTTAATATGGCGAGAAGTAGATGTTCATTTTGAAATGGTGTAATCTGGCACCATGGTGCCCAAAAAAAAAGGTTGATTATGGATGCAGTATTTAGTAGCTTAAAAGACTCTTTAATGCTTATAGTACATTGGCTCTATAAATTTTGAACAGTAGATAATTAGAACTTGAAAATTGTCTCATTGGAAACACATTGAAAAGAATTTGGAGACGGTACAAGAAAATTCAAATCAAGACATTGGACAAGTACCTCAAAAGCAAGGTAAAAATTAAACAATATAGAGGTCATAGCAAATCACAATTATGAAAGCAAAATTTGGCCATTGACACTCCACATTAGGCCACATTTAGAGTGTCAATGACCCAATTTTACTTTGGTAACCATGATTTGCTAAAACATCTATACTATATGATTTTTATCTTGTTTTTGTTTTTGAAGTACTTATCCAATGTCTAAATTTGAATTTTCTTGTATCTTCTCCAAGCTCTTTTGGATGTGCTTTCAATGAGACATTCGTGAGGACAATTTTTATTATTTACCATTCAAAAGTTAATTATACAGTTATAAGGCCAACATATTGGTAGCACTAAAGATTCTCTAAGGCCACTAATTTGAATCGGGATGCGGAGCTTTGTAGAATCTACAAAAGAGCTTTTTGTTGTCAAAAGTGTATCAATTTTTTTTTTCCAAAGTGGCAATACTAAATGTTATAGTAGTGCTCCAAATTTCAACATTCATCCACATATTGGATAGGTAATATCACATTCGCGTATCACATAATTATCCATGATTATGTTTTCATCCATAGTCTAGCAAATTCATCCAAGAATTTACTATTTATGTTCCAATGGCCCAATACTTTGATGCAAATTGACAATAAATTGACAAAAAAAAACACATTGATGTCTATATGTTTAAGTTTGGAAATTAGGCAATTCTATATAATAGACAATGCATGGGGGATTCATATAGATAGAAACTCTTCATTCTATTTATTTAGTGCTGTACATACGCACCAAATATGCCACCCTTCACTACTTTTGAACTTTCAAAAATCTTTAATTAATAATAGAAGAAAAGGGTCATCATGAGACTATGCAAAATATAGGTGGATCTATGCAAAACATCAAAAGATCTTTTCAAAACACCTAGAGATTCAATTAGGCATTGAGAGAGATTCATTTGGATATCTCCAAATGTTTTGTACACTTAACAATCTAGAAGTCGATAAATGTGGCATAAATAGATGTCATTACAATATTTGAGATCATTTTGTGTAGGGTTACTTCCATGATTTCTCAAATCCATTCTATTTAGTTTTCAAGTTTTTATTTTTATTTTGCATAGAATCACAATCACCTATATAGTGTGGTCATTGCCAATCATGGTGTTTGCAAATGTAGAGTGAAGTCTACAATAATTGATGATAAAAACTCTATTTAGTGTGACCCATTTTTGTTAGTAGGAGTAATACTATTTGCAAAGAAACACTAAATAGAACAAAGAGTGTAGTCATGCTAAGTACTGCGTTTACACTTGTTGTAGAGTGAAATAACTATTATGCAAGTTGACTTAAGAAGAAAAGTTGTTGTTAATGATGTTGAAGTATCTATTGGTTAAATTTAGGAATAATGATATTGGTATGTCCTTGAAATTCATGGTAAATGTTAGTAGATAATTATGTCTAATTCAACCTCTAAAAGACCAAGATGTCCAATGTTGGCCCATGTATTTTTGAGCCACTTTGAGTAGGTCATTTATGAACTTACTTTGTTTAACTCCTAGTGCACAAATATAAATCATGTTCATCTTTAATTTTGGTAACATAAATTATAGCCTCACTTGCATTATATTGTTTATAGTATGATCACTTAAACTGACTATTTTCAAGCACTTAATCCTTCATTCTTTAACAATCAACTTCTAAAATCCCTTCTCTATTTTTTACAAAAAGTATCCCAAACTATCACTTTTTAGTCTATTCAGCATAATTGGAAAAAAAAAACATTTTAAACATCTCAACCACACAAATTTGTACTAGAGCATTGTAGGAAAGTGTCAAAAAGATTTCATTCCATATGCTTGCATAGATTGCAAGATTACAATGTTTGAAGTTAGACTAGAAGTTAGAAGAAAATAAATTTGGAGACTCAAACAACGTAGCTTGGCAATTTCTGCTACTGTGTAGGTAGGGATGTTAGTGATTTGCATGCCAAGTTTYAGAGATCATTGAGGTGTTTAGCATACCCCAAATCACCTTTGAATAACGGAAGATGTTTTTGCCAAAGCAACTAGATGAGCAAGATTTCCAACTTTATTTTGAGTTCAACTCTTATTTTGGAAGAATCAAATTTCCAACATCTAGCTCAAATTGTCTCCTTTGAATAAAATTAATTTGATTCTGAAAATCATGACTTTACACTAGAATTTGAGCTATGGTTCTAAACTTGTTTTAGATCTACCATTTTGAGTGCTTTCAATAATCATTGAAAAATGTTCTTTTCAACTATTTATCACTGCTTTACAGTATTGTTACTTGTTAGAATTTGTGGGAAAATTTTGTCATATTTGTCTTCATAGATTGCAAAATATAAGTTCAAAGCTAATGAAAACATTTCACAACTTAGCTAGTTGCTTGTTGACTATTTTCCCTCTCTATCACCATTTTGCCCCAATTGCCTCTAACTTTCAAGCTCTATAACTTTTGATGTAGGCATCTCAGAAAATAAGATTTATATGTTCACAAAGCTTGTAGAAGACCACATATTTAATAAGAATTTACTTTAATTTGTTCAAAAATGACTTTGAAATTTTGTTGATTTTTTAGTGCCAAATAATGATCACAAACTTACCAAAAATTTGACTGATTGACCAATTTTGATTTTGAACAATTTAAAACATCAAAGTGCATATTTTCCTAAGATATGGAATTTTTCCAAGAGTTCTTTTGATAAGAGAAATATTTGATACATGGCCTTCCACCAATGAAAGTAAGCTCTTCTAAAATGTCTAAAAGTTTTTATTTATTTTTTGTTGTAAGAAATTTTTGTTTTTCTAATTTATGAAGTATACAACTATAAAACACAATTTCTAAACCAAAATATAGCAAGTGGTACAAATGTTTTCTTGCATTCACTCAAAATGATCATCTACATATTAATAATGATGTTGAAGGTCTGCCGCCCTTTAGAACCTCTCTAAATTTTTTGATTAATTCTAGAGCATAGATGTTATTCTACATTTTGTTGTCATTTCTTATAATATCACTATATATTTATTCTTTGTAGATCTAATTATCACTCAAATAAAGCTTTGGGCCTAACCAATCACTTCTTATATTTGTCTCTATGGAATAAATAGGGATAGAATGTCACTCATTCACTGAATAAAATATTGAAACTTCATAACTCCCATATCTATAATTTTTTGATTTTGAACATGTTAAATTGCAATCATTGATCTTGAAATAAAGAACTGTATCTCATACTCTATAAAGATCATAATGTACCAAAATTCTAAGGTAGACATCTCCAGTGTTCATATATCATTCCCATATGTATTTCACATGTTTTTATCCATATCAAAGTTTCTTTAGTTTKGTTTTGAGGTGTGTATAGCCAAATCAAACAAGTATTTTATCTTACTTTATTCAATGACATGTTTGTTTGGCAAAGAAGGGGGCATCCCTTTCTAGGAAATAATATATCCACACCTAAAAATGAACCCTACAAATTCTTGTTTAAAATGTACTTTTTCAATTCTGAACATCAAATGAATCATCGAAGTTTAAGGCTGATTGTAGAAAAACACCTATCTTCAACACCTTCTTTCAACACATGTTTTTGTCTTTTAATATAGGGGTGATTGCAAGAAAGACTAGTACTATTTTGCATCACAATTGGAATGATGGAGTTGTCATGTGCAATAACTTTTGAAGAATGAATCCAATTAATGTGAAATTTTAATTGGAGATGGCTAACTTGATTGTAATCAGATCCCTTATTTTTCAAAAAAATTAAAAATCATTTTGTATTTAAATTTGAATTTAGCTAATTTGTCACACTTTGCGGTTTAGGGTTTTTTAGTACTGGGGAGTATCCAAAAATAATGATCTAGAGCTGAAATTTTTGTGGTCAATTTCTACACTAGGAATGCATGAATCCGCCAAAGGGAATATACAAAAACATTATTTTATATCCTCTATGTTCATGCAAAGAGGGCTCCCTTGCGTGCACAGTTTTGAACATTGAAAATAGTTTGAAGATCATTCTTTTGGTACAATATCATCACCAAGAAGTCTTTTCAAATGGTAAGTTTTTAGTTTCTTTGAATTTCTTTTTTCCTATTTTTGACAAATTAAAAAGTTAGAACACTAATTTTCTTGAAATTTTGCACTTTTCTAGTTCTCCTCCTTAGGAAATCTTTCTACACTTTTCCTTCATGGAGTACCTTCTTCTTAAAGGTGTATACATTAAACATATTTTTTACATTTTTTAAAAATTGTTTTTCTAATTATACAGTACTCCCGAAAAAATTATGAGTACTATAGAAAACGCTACAAAAACCGGTCGGTCTTTCTTGCAATCACTTTTAGGATCACTCGATATTTATTCTTTGTAGATTTAATTATTACTCAAATAAAGCCTTGGGCCTAACAAGTCACTTCTTATATTTGTCACTACGGAATAGATAGCAATAGAATATCACTCATTCACTTCATAAGAGATTGAATCTTCATAAGTCAGATGACTATAATTTTATAATTATGAACATGCTAGATTGCAATGGATATGAAATCAACAATTGTATTCCATATCCCATATCCTATATATATATAAAATAATGTACCAATATTTTTTAGTAGACATTCATGTTCATGTATCATACCCATACGTATTTCATATGTTTTTATTCATATCAAAGTTTTTTTAGTTTTGGTTTTGGGGTGTGTGTAGGCAAATCAAGCATGTATTTTATCTTACTTTATTAGGTGACATGTGTGTATGGCAAGGAAAGAGGCATCTCTTTCTAGGAAATAATGTATCTATACTTCACATTGACCCCTACAAATTCTTGTTTAAAATGTACTCCTTCAATTCATCCATGTTTAGCGATGGTACTAGAGAAACACCTATTTTCAACACCTTGAAAATTCATAATTTATCCATATTGTAATGTCCTAAAAATGCATTCTAGCTAGGAGGCTATCTATAAAATCCCCTTATCACTACCAACAAAACCCCTTTCAATTTGCTCATTTCTTAATATAACATAATGAAAACATTCATAGATTGTTTTTTCGTCTGACGCTTTTGGGTGTAGTTACCTTTGTATCTAGCTATTATAGATTGTAATCATACTCCACCCAACTTTTGCAAGCGGCTAATCAATGTTCAGGGTCACCTGTCAGGGCGAACGGCCCCCGCTCATTGCCCCTATCACAAGGTAACTGATGTGCCTATAGCACGGTCACCTGTCAGGGCGAATTGCCCCCTTCATTGCCCCTTGTCAGAAGGTAAACTTATAAATTGCCCCCTATTTTGTGCCCCGTCAATTTTACATTCCTTCACCTCCCCTCGCTCATTTTGGACCTTAGATCCCAAACATGAATTGAGAAGTTGCAAATTTCTAACCTACGAGGTAGGTAAAAGAATTCCAGTGTTTTCTCCAGGGGTTAAAAAAAGGGGCAATGCCCAGGGGGTCAGGTAGAAGAAATCCATGTTCATGTATCATACCCATATGTATTTCATATGTTTTTATTCATATCAAAGTTTTTTTAGTTTTGGTTTTGGGGTGTGAATAGGCAAATCAAGCATGTATTTTATCTTACTTTATTAGGTGACATGTGTGTCTCGCAAGGAAAGAGGCATCTCTTTCTAGGAAATAATGTATCTATACCTCACATTGACCCCTACAAATTCTTGTTTAAAATGTACTGCTTCAATTAATCCAAGTTTAGCGATGGTTCTAAATAAACACCTATTTTGGACACCTTGAAAATTCATAATTTATCCACATTGTAATGTCCTAAAAATGCAAAATCAGAGAGTGTCAACAAAATCCCCTTTTCACTACCAACAAGACCCTTTCAATTTGTTCATTTCTTAATATAACATAATGGAAACATTGACGGATTGTTTTTTCTTCTGACGCTTTTGGGTGTAGTTACCTTAGTATCTAGCTATTGTAGGTTGAAATCATTCTCCAACCGGCTTTTGCAGGCGGCTAATCAATGGTCAAGGTCACTTGTCAGGGCGAACGTCCCTCCCTCATTGCCCCCGTCACAAGGTAACTGATGTACAGTATGCGCGGTCACCTGTCCGGGCAAACGGCCCCCCCTCATTGCCCCCGTCAGGAGGTAACAGATGTACAATCTGCGCCGTCACCTGTCCGGGCGAATGGCCCCCCTCCTTGCCCCTTGTCAGAAGGTAAACGTACAAATTGCCCCCCTCCTTGCCCCTTGCCAGAAGGTAAACGTACAAATTGCCCCCTCCTTGCCCCTTGTCAGAAGGTAAACGTACAAATTGCCCCCCTCATTGCCCCTTGTCAGAAGGTAACCGTACAAGTTGCTTCCTATTTTGTGCCGCGTCACTTTTACATTCCTTCACCTCCCCTTGCTCATTTCGGGCCTTGGATCCCAAACATGAGTCCAGAAGTTGGAAATTTCTAACCTACGTGGCAGGTAAAAGAATTCCAGTGTTTTCTCCGAGGGTTAAAAAAAGGGGGCTATGCGGAGGGGTCAGAAACCAGCCGGTTGGAAATGCTGCTGCAGGCGCCTGCTGAATCGTGGCTGCCAACTTCCACAGGCACGGTCACTCGGCTGAAGACTCCCCCATTACTTTCCTCCTGCCTGGTCCTCCGTCTTCCCAAAGCTTGCAATACATATATTTCAGCGGTGGAGTGTGGTTTCAGCGAGCATTTCTGTTTAGAGTTTGAGACTTGCATCTCGATCTGTGGCAAGGCTTTGAATGTAGTTGCGTGGGACTCATGGACCCACTGCGCTTTTCCTGTTTCCTTTTGCTCTGATGAAGACATGCAGTAGTTGCGTGGGGCTCATTACATATTTCTGTAACTTCCTCCAGACTTTGCCAGCACAATTCGTAGAAGAGCTCTGTGACAAGTTTGAAGAATGGGTCATCCTTCGAACCCAGTTATCTCGTGGGGTATTCTCACGGCCGTGGATGGTGAGACTCAGAGTTGCTGACACATGCAGCAGACCTAGTTCACATGGGTCTTGGATGGCATTCTTTCGCTGCGGACAATCGTCTCAAGAGGGGTGATTCTTTGATTTTTCTTCGCAAGCAGGACGCCAGATCCGAGTTCGAAGTCTATGTGTTTCGAGTTTGAAGTCCTTTTGTTGCGTGAACCCGGGCCTTCCAATATCCGCCTGCAGTGAAGGTCTGGTTGTTCGGAAGATATTCAGAATCATTTTCTTCTTGTGACTAGGAAACATTTTCTTCTTCTTCTTCTTCGTCAGAATCTCCTCCCTCGTCCGGAAAATATTGAGTTCCGCAAGGACCACGAAACATATGAACTTCGAACTCTGATCTGGCATCCTCCTTGAGGACGAAAATCAAGTAATCTCCCTCGTGGAGACGGTTGTCAGCAACGAAAGCAGGCCACCGACCGACAGTCTGCACTTCGACTGCTTCAAGCGGTCCCACATTGAAGCTGAGTTGCACCAGCCATGGCCTTGAGAATCTTTCACGAGATAAACAAGCTTGAAGGCTCGAAGATTGTTAATGGTGTCATTGACAAGTGCAAGCTAAGTCCGTTTGCCGCAGCCTGCGTTTTTTTTGCGATGAAGACTTTTTTTCACTTCTTTTCAATTATAGTGATTTGAATCTGTCTTGTCCTTGTGCATGTAGGAATTCCCCTGGAGCTTTGTGAAGACGCATGGCCATCAGCTCCTCGGTTCCGTCAAACTCCAAGGAAGACCCGAAGATTCTCCAACTGGTTTGGTAACGTGTCATCGCAGGCCGAAACCATGTTTCAGGGTATTCGTCGTTCCTACAGAATGGAGCAGATTCGTAAAGCAGAATTATGGCGAACGGACGGACGGACACGAGCCTGAGTTCTCACTTATTGATGAATCATGGTTTGTGGTTCGAAAAGTTTAGCCAGGTGACTTTGTTTTGCACAGGTGCCGTTGTCTTTGCAGAAATTAAAGTGGTACATTTCTGAAACAAGCACTTGAATACCGGAACAAGCTAGGCTTTAGTTAGTCTGTGATGTTTTTTTGTTGCTTTTTTTCCTTCTTATTAGTTACTTTTGATTGTATGGGTGCAGTTACGTATGCAGCGTGCAGTACATTCATACAAACAAACAAGCATCTTCCTGCTACTAAATGTTTACATGCGCCTAGTTTTGATGAGGCTGCGAGAACGAATTATTCTCCATACCGTCTTGTAGCTTCAATCTGTTTTTCTTGTAACTTCCCTTGTTAATTTTATGTGGAGATTAATTGTGGAGATGTTAGTTGCGTAGTGGTGAGGAAGTGAAATGTTTCAGTCAGAGCCCACGCAGGCTCTTGTTAATTTGCGTGACTACGTTGAGGAATTTCATTTATTTTGTGAAGTGATGCTGTCAGTCTCTTCCTGTTTGAGTTCATATTTTTGGTTGATGTGTGAGCCAGCTCCAATGTCGATTAATTTCTGCTGCTTGCATGTCCTCCGGAGTGAGTGGATGCTGGACATACATTGTCAATTTCAGCATGGCAGCATTCATTCAAGCAGATCGAACCAGCCAGGGAGGAGAACTTCACTGAGTGGGGTTGGGAGTTTGTTGTGCACGTGCTCAACATTCATTTCATTTTGCACATGGATCTCCGTGAATGATGCGATATTCAGAGTATGGTTAAATACATTGTTTTACAACAATAATACATTGTTTTACAACAATAATACATTGTTTTACAACAATAATACATTGTTTTACAACAATAATACATTGTTTTGGTTGCATTGGAAACACATCAAAGATTGTCTCATTGGAAACACATCCAAAAGAATTTAAAAAAGACACAAGAAAATTCAAAATTTAGACATTGAACAAGTGCATCAAAAGCAAGGTAAAAATAAGATATTATAGAGGTCTTAGCAAGTCACGATTATGAAAGCAAAATTTAGCCATTGACACTCCACATTTGGCCACATTTAGAGTGTCAATGACCCCATTTTCATTTAGTAACCGCGATTTGCTAAGACCTCTACACTATTTGAATTTTATCTTGTTTTTGAAGTACTTGTCCAATGTCTAAATTTGAATTTTCTTGTACCTTCTCCAAGTTCTTTTGAATGTGCTTTCAATGAGACAATTGTCAGGACAAATGTTATTGTTACCATTCAAAAGTTAGTTATAGAGCCAATAACATGGTAGCACTAAAGATGCTCTAAAGCCATTATTTTGAATTGGGATGCGGAGCTTTGGGAAATCTACAAAAGAGCTTCTTGTTGTCAAGTGTGTCAAATTTTTTCCAAAGTGGCAATACTAAATGTTGTAGTAGTGCTCCAAATTTCAACGTTCATCCACATATTGGATAGGAAATATCACATTAGCACATGACATATTCATCCCTATGTTTTCATCCATATTCTAGCAAATTCATCCAAGAATTTACTATTTATGTTCCAATGGCCCAATGCAACACCCAATACTTTGATGCAAATTGACAACAAATTGTCAAAAAAAATTAGATTGTTGTCTATATGTTTGAGTTTGGAAATTAGGCAATTCTATATAATAGACAATGCATGGGGGGATTATAGCTACAAACTCTTCATTCTATTTAATGAGTGTGGTACACACCTAATATGCCACATTTAACTACTTTTGAACTTTCAAAAATCCATAATTAATAATAGAAGCATAATTGTCATCATGAGACTATGCAAAATATTGGTCGATCTATGCAAAACATCAAAAGATCTTTTCAAAACACCTAGAGATTTAATCAAGCATTGAGAGATTCATTTGGAGATCTCCAAATGATTTGTCTACAAAACACTTAACAATCTAGAAGTCAATAAATGTGGCATAAATTGATATCATTACAATATTTGAGATCATTCTGTGTAGTGTTATTTCCATGATTTCTCAATTCCACACTATTTAGTTATCAAGTTTTTATTTTTATTTTGCATAGCATCACAATAACCTATATTGTGTGCTCAATGCCATCCATGGTGGTTGTCTACGAAATGAGGGGTGAAGTCTACAATAATTGATGATAAAAGCTCTATGTAGTGTGAACCTCTTATTTAATGAGTTATACTATTTGAGAAAAAACACTAAATAGAATTAAAAGTGTAGTCATCCTTCTTACTGCATTTACACTTGTTCAAGAGTGAAATAAAGATTTGGCAAGGTAAATTAGGAAGAAATGTGGTTGATGATGATACTCAAGCATCGATGGGTTAACTTTAGGAATCATGATATTGGTATGTCCTTGAAATTCATAATAAATGTTACTAGATAATTATGACCAATCCAACCTCTAAAAGACTAGGATGCCCAATATTGGCAATGTCTTTTTGAGCCACTTTGAGTAGGTCATTTATAAAACTTATTTTGTTCACTTTAATTATTAGTCAACAAATATAAATTATCACCTTCATCTTTAATTTTGGTGACATAGAATATAGCCTCACTTGCATTATATTGTTCATAGTATGATCAATTAAACTGACTATTTTCAAGCAGGTAATCCTTCTTTCTTTAGAAATTAACCTCTAAAATCCATTGTTTAGCTTTTACAAAAAGTATCCCAAACTATCACTTTTTAACACACTGAGCATAATTGGAAAAAATGTTTCAACCACGCAAATTTATACCAAAACATTGTAGGAATGTGTGGAAAAATTTAATTCCATTTGATTGCATAGATTGCAAGATTACAATGATTGAAGTTAGACACAAAGTTAGAAGAAAATAAATTTGGAGACCAAGAAAACATAGCTTGACTCAACTTTGTGTAGAAAGAGGCACTATCCAACCTTGGGAATTTTTGTCATTGTGTAGGTAGGGATGTTAGTGCTTTGAATGCCAAGTTTCCAAGATAATTGAGGTGTTTAACATATCCCAAATTAGCTTTGATTAACAAGAAGATGTTTTTGCCAAAGCAACTACATGAGCGAGATTTCCAACTTTATTTTGAGTTCATCTTTTATTTTGGAAGAATCAAATTTCCAACATCTAGCACAAATTGTCTTCTTTTAATAAATTTAATTTGATTTTGAAAATCATGACTTTACACTAGAATTTGAGCTAATGGTTCTAAACTTGTTTTAGAACTACCATTTTGAGTGCTTTCAATAAACATTGAAACAAGATCTTTTCAATTTCAGCTACTTATTATTGTTTTAAACCATTGTTACTCGTTAGAATCTGTGGAGAATTTTCATCTCATTTGTCTTCATAGATTGCAAAATATAAGTCTTCAAAGCTAATGAAAACATTTCACAACTTCACTACTTGTTCTTTGGTTTGGTTTTGCCGTGTATATAGCCAAATCAAACATGTATTTTATCTTATTTTATTCAATGACATGTGTGTATGGCAAAGAAGGGGGCATCTCTTTCTAGGAAATAATGTATCCACACCTAAAAATGAACCCTACAAATTCTTGTTTAAAATGTACTCCTTCAATTCATCAAAGTTTAGGGCTAGTTGTAGAGAAACATCTATCTTCAACACCTTGAGAATTCCTAATTTATCCATATTGTAATGTCCAAAAAATGCATTCTAAGAGACTATAAAATCCCATTTTTACTACCAACAAGACCCTTCCCATTTGTTCACTTTTTAATATAACATAGTGGAAACTTTGATGGATTGCTACTTCTTGTGACGCTTTTGGGTACCTTAGTAGCTAGCTACTGTAGGTTGAGATCATACTCCAACGGACTTTTACAGGCGGTTGGTTAGTGGTCACGGTCACGTGCCAGAGTGAATGGACCCCCTCATTGCCCTTGTCGGAAGGTAAATGTACAAATTGCACGGTCACCTATTAGGGCAAATGGCCCCCCCTCATTGCCCCTATCAGAAGGTAAATGTACAAATTGCACGGTCACTTGTTAGGGCGAATGGCCCCCCTCATTGCCCCTGTTAGAAGGTAAATGTACAAATTGCCTCCTAGTTTGTGCCGCGTCAATTTTACATTCCTTCACCTCCCCCATTCTTATTTGAGGCCTCTGATCACAAGTTTATATGAATCACAATTTGCAAATTTTTTAACATACGTGGCAGATTAACCTCCTAAAGGACCAAACTGCGTTTTTTTTGGCAACATAGCAATTTTGGGCAGCTCCGTATGAATTGAATTCTCATTGTTTTTTTTTGAAATGTTTAAGCAACATGTGTCCGAGGAGTATCTTTAAAGCCCAACAATTTTCATAACATTTGACTATAGTGTTAAGAAAATTGTTGGGTCTTAAAGCTACTCCTCAGACACATGTTGCATAAAAATTTCAAAGAAAAATAATGAATACTCCATTCATAGTGAGCTGTCCAAATTGCTATGTTGCCAAAAAAACCCAATTTGGTCTTTTAGGGATTAAAGGATTCCAGTGTTTTCTCCAAAGGTAATGCTACGGGGCAATGAGGAGGGGATAAGTTCGCCCTGGCTGAAAGAATAAAACATCATCTGTAATTAGCACACATTATTATTCGTATCATCTGGGCTAATAAAATGAAATACCTTACTTGGCGTCTAGAAGTGATAATTATGAGGACGGAAACCAAGGTTGGAAATGATGTTGTAGGCGCCCCTCGGCCCGATGTCCCAAGGGGATCGAGTCGAGTGCCTAGCGGGGGAAGCTGCCCGCCCCCTGCCCACTCCAAGCCTACCCCCGCCCTCCATTGGAAAAAAACCTCGGCTCCCTCCGCTCCAAGTCCGCCCCGCCCCGCCTCCACCCACTCTGGCTGGCATGTGGCCATGCATTGCACTCCAGAGTGAGTGGCAGTGGGCAAATTGAGCCATACACTTTGGAGTGTGGTATATGGCCACCACCATCCAAAGTCTTCTTYTTTTGTGTCGACGCATCTCTTCTCTTCACGTTTGAAGCTTTGGAGTTCTCTTGCAAGTCTTCATTTGTGGCCATACAATCTTCGGCGGAGTACGTTGTCGTACTGTAAATACGTACAATATATAAAATGTGTGTATATTATACGTTTTAAAAGGTTTTTGATTTAGAGGAGAAACTTACCGATGACGCTTTCGTTAGCTTCAGGGTGACGCTTGTTAGCAATGGAATTGTTTATAAGGTGAAAAACCTTAGACAAACTTCATTAGTTCGATGCAATCCTTTGAATTTTAGAATTTGAGTTTGGATTTGGAGTTCGATTGCAAAATGTCGAACTGAAGGGTTTTATGGAGTCGCAAAATCAAGAAGCTGATCCAGAGGCAGAGTTAGAGCTTTCTTTGTCTTAGTTGCCAAATCAACCATCTCAGCCGGTGATTTCTTCACCATTGCCTTTCCATCCATGAGATGAAGCTGGGCCTTCTCGCCCGTTAAAGACACCTCGTTTGGAGCAACGTTGGCACGGCAATCTTGATAGGAACGCTCGTGCTTTGGTGATTCTACTTGAAGTAGGATGTGTTGAATAAGGCACGCAAGATGTGACACTTGAAGCGAGTTACGAAGATTTAAATGAAAACCAGTATTTTTGTATGAGGAGGCTAGATAGAGAGGGCACTGGCCATCAACGTTGGTTGAAAGGGCCAGTAAATCCTCTAACGAAGGTCGAACATACAGATTACGTGGCTAATACTATTAGGCGCATCCTCAAATTCTTGCAGATGGAGTAGTACTCTTCATCAATTTTAATTTTTACCTCCGCTGAATGAAGGTTGGAGTTTAGTGTGATATATAAATTTTAGATAATATATTTGTGTATTAGAAATAAAAGACTGGGAGTTTAGAAGTAGTTTACTACCTAGTTTTAAGCTTAGAGGTTCATTGGTGCACATGAGCTGATCCTACTTACCTTAAGGATCTAGAGTCTAAGGAGGCATCTTCTTGCTCCTCCAAGTCGGTTTTGTGTGGAGGAAAAAGTGAGTTTGTTTTTGGTGAGTGAAGAGATGTGAGTGTGAGGAAACCGAAAGTTTGATCAATCATATCTTTTGTTGTAACAATATTTTTGAAATGAAAATTTGACTGTTTTTTCCTTATAGTTTTGCGCTTTTATAGACATCTTTCTTGCTTGATTTGGAGTTGTGAACAAAAAGTTACGAGCATGTGAGTGGAGGAGGGTTTGTTGCCACCCAACAAAGAGGAGCAGAGATTCGGGCGGCCATCAATGTTTGTGATATTGGACTCTCTCTTTAAAACTTTCAAGCATTAGAGGAGATTTTTTTATCTTTCTATAGACACATGACTTGAAGTATTTGTAGTTGTATGTCAAGAGTTATGAATTATTGAATGACAAAGAGTCTGCTGCCTTTCATTAAAAAAGACCGAGACTTTGTTTGTTCATAACTTTTGGACAGTAGTTTGAAAAGCTTTGAAACTTATGAAGAGATTATTTTGTATTCTTAACTTTTTAAAGAAATATAGCACTTAAGAATTGAACAGAAATTGAAGGAGATATAGGGGTTTGATTTAGGAGAGGTCTGCTTCCTTTCATTAGAAAAGGTCGAGACTTTGGTTGTTCATAACTTTTGGACAGTAGATTATATTCATTTGAAATTCTTAAGATAGTTGTATTACATTGTTAGCTTTTCAAAATGCTATAGCACTTAGCATTTGAGCTTGTAGATCATTTGTGGTACAAGTTTGAAGGCAACAATTTTTTACAAAAGTTTCTTTTGAAATTAGTTGGGGTTTTTTCAAGATCTTAGGTGAAGGAAGTCTTCAAGATTCAAGAATTTGGAGATTTGAAGACCCTTGGAGGTGTTTTGTGTGTGTTGTGGCTTCTGATTTGACAGGGTTGTTTTCACTTGTTATTCCCAGCCGGTTTTGGAGGCTAGTTGCAATTTCAATTTTTGCATTGTAAACTTGTTGCGAGCCGTGGTTATCCAGTAACTGCTCCATTTTATGTTTGTGGCGACGAAGTGGAGTTAATGGTCCACATGGTCGATCTTATTTGATGTAACCACCGGTGAAAGGCGCTTCCTGGTCACCGTGGGTTTGATTTTAGGAGCTAATCTTTTGGACAGCCAACTTGTGGTTTGGTCGTTCCGTTTTACCCGTCCGAGGCCTAGTTTCTTATCACACACCCTTACCCTTGCTCCTATAGAACCACCACACGAGAGGTCAACGGAAGATTGAAGTGAGGATCAAGTGAAGATTCGAGTTTTGTTACTTGCCTTTCATCTAAACTCACAACCTGCAGCCAGACACCCTGTGTGTTTCCTAAGCGCGCTGCTCTCTACCCGACAATTTGGCTCATTGCGCTTGTAGAGAGAAGTGTATGGTTGCATCCTCTACTTTCATTTTATCAATTTTTGTTTGCATAAGAGTGAAGATAAGGATTTTGTAAGTGTAAGGTTCTTGAGAGCATTTACAAGTTTTTGTTGTTGTTGTTTGAAGCTTGAATTTGAGGTGTTGAATTTAGGGTGTATTTTAAGTTTTGAAGTTCTTTGAATTTGAGGTTTTGAAAGTTTGTGATATCAAGATGTAGGTTTTGGAATGCATTGTATTTTTGAGAACTTTTATTTGAATAATTTGTGTGTTTTGAGTTTTAGCTTCATATTTTGAATATTGCATGTAAGATTAGTGTGTTGTTGTGGTTAGATTCAAGTCATCATGGCACCCAAGAGGAAGAGAGTTTGAAAACGGGATGAGAGTGCTAAGAAAGCAAGGAGGGCTAGGAAAGATAGAGAAGATGAGAAGAATGCGGAAGCCAATGCTAAGACAAGGATACAAGAGAGTTTACGAGCAAAATTTGAAAGAGAGGGCAAGAATTCCTCATCCTATGCACATGACGGAGGAAGTGGAATCTTGTCCTTTGGTGAAGGCTATGGAAAAAGGCTTTCTCAATGATTTGAGGATGTTTCATATGAAGGACCACAAATTTTTGATTCCAATCCTCATGGATTCCTCTAACTTATATGTTTCATACATAAAGAGTGGCTTAGAAGAATTCTTCGATTTCATTGAAGGTGATGCACACAAAGAAGCAAACGTGGAGAGTGTGCAAAGCTATTTTGAAGGTAATACTTCATTCATTTGTATTTTTGTTTGTGTAATGCATTATGTGTTTGGGTTCCTCTAGATAATGCAACGCATTTGATTACTCCTATCAATTTGTGGACTTCTATTTCTTCTTTTCTACATACTTCATATGGGTTTAGGATTTAAAAAACTCTTACAAGTTTATATTTTTCAATATGGAATTCTATAGATGAGGATTGGAAACTCAATGAGCAACAAAGAGCATCTCATCTCATCAATGTACTTCAAGCTAATGACTTCCACTATGACAACCTTTTGTGGGAGAAAGAGTCTATGGAAAGAAGATTGGAAGAATAAGCGAATGAGAAGGTGGAAACTCCTTCATCCTTTGAAGACAAAGAAATGCAAGACCGCCTTAGAGAGTGTGGTTGTGGAAGAAGGAGGAACTACAATACTGCAAGAGGGAGGTCCAAGTTCATCTACATCTAAAGCCCTTAGGAAGACCAAGGCTAAGCCTAAGCCTAAGCCCAAGCTTAAAGCTAAGGCTAAGCCTAAACCCAAATCTCAAGGCAAAGGCAGAGGCAAGGGGAAGAAGTAGAATTTTCATGCTTATAATTTTATATGTGTTTTAGTATTTGTTTATTTGATGCAATACCATTTTGCCTTTACTTTTTAGAGTTTGTTTATGATCTTACATGTACATGCATTATTTACATATGTTGTTTAGATTTACATAATTGTCTTACAATTTGAAGACTCTAGTTTGTATGAAATAACTGAAGTTCCTACTCAATACATTGGACAACTTGTATTCCATTACCAAAGCATACATTATATTAGCCTCTAACAACTATGTCATCTTGCTTTAAGTACATTTCAATTGTCTATCACAATTACAGCAAGATACTAGTGTCTCTCCTTTTTCTATCAAAGTTCTTGTGAAGCATGAACCACAAAGTACCTTTGGAAGTCTTGGAAAAATAGTCCTTTTCCGTTTTGAAGTGGACACCAACTTGTAAGGTAGAGGTGTTAATGTAGGTCGGACTTCTTTTGAAAGTGAACTCCCACCTTCTTCCATTGTAGTCTTGTTTTTTGATGTCCTACCATGTCCCATTCTTGTACGTTGTACATTTTCTTGAATGGATGCTATGGATCCTTTTTATGGAAGTGTAATAGTAAGGGGCCTTGCAAATGTAAAAGGCTCCTTGATTGAATTCATGCATTTTTTCATGATATCCATCTTATACTTCATTTCCCCATCCCCGTACTCTCCAACACTTGATTTCAATTGTAGAAGTACATTCTCCATTTCACTTATAACTTGCAAGAACTCTCTTTCACTATTGTGCGGTGTAGCATCCACAATGAAGTCTTTGTTGTGGACTTCTTCAAATACAGAAAGAGTAGAACACTCCACTGTTGCACTTGAGGATGGAGCTTCTTCATCAACAAAGGATTGGTAATATTTTTTAACTATCAACTGAACTGCTAGTATATGTTTACAAGTTGATATGGGAGAAGGGCAATCACAAAAATGAGTACTTAAGGAAACAATGTAAGTAATATGCTTAGAAGTCTCACTTTGAATACGGGGTGATTTCATGAAAGACTAGTACTATTTTGCGTCTCACTTGAATTGACGGAGATGTTATCCACTATAACTTTTGAAGTATGAATCAAATTAACTTGAAATTTTTATTGGACATGTCTATCTTGATAGCAATCAGATTCCTTATTTTTCAGGAATTTTCAAAAATCATTTTATATTTAAATTTCAATTTAGCTAATTTGTCACAYTTTGTAGTTTAGGGTTTTTTAGTACTGGGGAGTACCCAAAATTAATGATCTAGAGCTGAAATTTCTGTGGTCTATTCCCACACTAGGAATGCATGCATCCACCAGAGGGAATTTAAAAAAACATTGTTTTATTTCCTCTACATGCGTGCAAACAGGGCTCCCTTGCGCGCGTACTTCTGAACATTCAAGATGGTTTTAAGATCATTCTTTTGGTGAAATCTCTTTATCATATAGTTCTACCAAATTGACAATTCTTGGTTTCTTCAAAAATTAATTTTCCTATTTATTACAAATTAAAACATCTGAACACCTATTTTCATGAAATTTTGCACTTTTCTAGCTCTCCTACTTAGAGAATTTTCCTATGCTTTTCCTTCATAGGGTACCTTCTTCTTATGGATATATACATTAAATATGTTTTTCACATTTTTTAAAAATTGTTTTTCTAATTTTACAGTACTCTCGAAAAAAACATGAGTACTATGCCAAACGCTACCAAAACCGCACGATGTTTCATGCAATCACCCTACGGAATATTCTTTGGTCTGCATCAAGTACCTCAAATACATCTTCCAATTCATTTTCATATTTCTTGAATAGTCTCTTTGCACTTGCTAGACGACGTTGATGAGGTTTATCATTTGCTCTTTTTGAAAATCTCCCTGAGTCACCTACAAATCCCAAAATACATATCTTGAAAAGACATAATAATGAATTCCATTGCATGTCAAAAGGGAGAAAGAAAAAATGAATCAAATTAAAAACACTTACTTATAGCTTGCACTTGTTTGAAATGATCTACTAAAGTTGGACCACCAGTACGACTTCCATCCGCAGCACTTCCAATTATGGCAACAATCAAATCTCGAATCGATCGGTTCACTTTGCCTTGAAGAAGAGTGTACTTAATCCATTCCCAATGTCTTTCCACATGATTAGTAGTGTCCATACCACCATATGAAAAAAGCCTTCCAAATTTCGGCCACATTGTCCTCCAAAGCACTTCACAATCCGCCCACCCACATTTTATGTACTCTTCTACCCCAAGAATGTGCTCAAAGTTCGCATAGAATTTTGTTAAATTCTCTTCAAAATGATCTTCCCAGGGGCAATTCAACAGTACATGTAGACTTTGCCAAATCTTATTTTTCTCCGGAATAGGCACATGAGTCAAAAGATTCTCACTCCATGCCTTCATAACATGAAACCAACATAATAAAACTCGTCTTGCAATTTGCTCTTTTCCAACTCTTCCATATTTCCAACAATGTGTATTATTGTTTACCACATGGTTTATAGCATTCAATGATGTTTTGCATTTGTCAATAATAATTGCCGATGGTCTTATGTCCCCAATGTTTGAAAAGACATGTGTTAATGCAAGTTGTATTGCTATTTCTTCATGGCCCCCATCTTTATCTTTAGTGCAGAGCATGTAGAAAACGGGCATTAATTGCCTTGCCATCTTGGTTTGGAACAACCGCGGCATATAGAGGTAAATCATATTGATTTGTTTTGAAAGTGGAATCAAATGCCCATGAATGCCCCCTTGAAAATCGTTTGGCATTTGCTCTCATGAAGTCATCCTATATGACAACAAAAAATGGTCTCTGTCTTGGATCTTCATTTGTTGGACAATATGGTTGGTAGAAAATCACCTTTCCTTGTTCTTGAAGCCTGAAGACTTCTACGTTGACAGCATCCCAATCATCTATCTTTAATGCATCTATGAATAAAACCAAAAAAAAGTCAAATTTCAAGCAATAAATACATGTACAAGTATGAACTTCAAATACGGAATGAAGAAAGTAAGTACCATTCAGTCTAATGAAGTACGGAAGTTGCTCAACTTCCTTAGGAATAAGAAAAAATCGATATGTTGTACGGTCCAAGTCTTTGACCATGGCTTGTATCTTAGATCCTTCTCGGACAGATGCCAAACCAACAGTAGATGTAGAAATCATGTGCTTCAAATTCTCCATTGCAAAAGAAATAACCAATGGATGAACAGGGAGAAACATTTTGCCCACTTCTGTACCTGGATGAAGTCCACTCTGTTTTGTATGCACAAATACAATTGCTTCTTTGGAGATGTTGGATTCTTTGGAGTGTTCATCCTTTTGAAGCGGCACCATAACTTTGATTTGGAACTCACAAAGACATTTCATAGATTTTCTCTCTCTTCTTGGTGTTGAAATGGAAAGATCTTCTTCTTTTCTCCTCTTCCGGGATCTTTTCTTCCCACCTCTATGGCAACAATAATATGTGACCTTATGGTGCTTTGTAAGCATTGTGTAATATACACGGTGTACTACAATATGTGTCTTACATATGTCATTGAGTGTGTCATCAAGAAGTTCACAAGGAACTTTGTGAACCTCATCCCATAGTTGTGATTCTTGACAACTTGGACAAGAATTAATACAATTCTCAATATAAGACAAAGAAATACCTCCTACCCTTTGATCAGTATTCCACTTACTTTGTATACAAGAAGTAGCGGCATATAGTGATAAATGCTTACCACTACGATTGATGTGAGAATTTGACACTATAGATGACCAATTTTCAATAGATGCAAGTTCTTGTTGTTTCAAGTCACTTGAAGGTGAAAGCCTAATTCCATTGATCAATAGTTTCTATAAACTTCAAATTCTTCTAAAGTTTCTTCCATCGTTCTTCAGTGTGCATAACATCATTGGGGTCTATAGATTGTCCATGGCTTGTAAGGAGCGGACGGAAGTTCCCATTTGCTTCACGAATCTCATGAAAAGTACGAAACCTCTCCCTTTGTAAAGAATCAATCATGAGATTCTTACTAGCAAGTGTGAAATGAACAAACTTTGGAGAAGACTCTATTAGAACATGATCAAATGAAGGTTTGGAAGGCTCATCTATAGAATATGAAACGTCCGTAGTTGTGAAGTTTGAGTTCCCCCCACTAGAAGAAAACAATGTTTTTCTGGATCCTGCGTTTTGACATCCGGATGGAGGGTTTGACGTTCATCTCAGCGTCTGAAAAATTGCGTTAGCTTGGACCTGCGTTTTGACATCCGGATGGAGGGTTTGACGTTCATCTCAGCGTCTGAAAAATTGCGTTAGCTTGGACCTGCGNAAAATTGCGTTAGCTTGGACCTGCGTTTTGACATCCGGATGGAGGGTTTGACGTTCATCTCAGCGTCTGAAAAATTGCGTTAGCTTGGACCTGCGATTTGCACGCCATGTCCAGGCAGATTTTCACGATTTCCGGCCAAACATCAGCTATGACATTGGTCAACGGGGATCCCGGAGTTCGACATCTGGCGTCCATCTCAGCGCGGGAAAGCCAGCGTGGTACTTTTTTCATCCATTGTCCATCCATGACGTGTGATCCGACGTGTGATCTGAAAAATTAGGTGACGTGGCATGCCGGGATGCTAATGTGGCATTTTTTAGGGAGGGAATTTGGCAACTCTGGTTGCTGAAGGGCAATTTTCTTGGATATCCACTGAGACGTCGGAATGTCATCATAGGCATTAAATAAAACACATGGTTGTCCATGGGGATGTCCAAATCTGGGCGTTCAGTGCTATGCGAGACGTCGTGAACTATGCATACACCGTCTTGTCACATGTCTATTGTGCTGTCAGCAGATGCAATGTAGAGATAGTGGAACTATGGATGTAGTCTGTGGAAATGTTATGGAAGACATTTACACGGCAGTTTTTGTTGGGGAATGGTGTGCCGTTTACAACGTCAGCGTCTCTTCCAAGGCTTCCTTGCAGTTTTATTGATGAAATGTTGTGTACACAATGATGTTTTCGCCAACATGGCTTCTCCAATGAACTAATGTTTTACAAAACAACGATGGCGACGCCAACAAAGACATAAAAACGAGGTTTGAAATGAATTCATATAATGATTATTGCTCAAACACAAGGTCAAACACCGGCCCAAGCATGGGGCGGATGATGCACTCAAAGCCGGACATCAGAAAATAAAACTTACACAACTACAACCTCCTCTTCGTGCACTATGATGTCGTCATGGACGCCAAGATCGTCATAGGGACTTGTCTACAACATCCAAGCTGAGTCTTCTTGTCCAAGGGGACGTCCAAACATGTTGTGCTGAGCCTGCAAAACACCAATAGCAGTGAGTGACGTCTACAACAAAAAATCGTGCGGCCATATGTACACTTTTGGACATCACAATGCATGGGGTGAGGTAGAAAAACTCACTCGCAATGGCTTCTATTTCTTGCGTGTTGGTTCTCTTCTCTTCTTGCCTTTGTGGACTTCTACGCAACCCTCTTTTTTCTMTGCAATCCTTCTCGTCCTTCCAAGCTCTCCCGCAAACCTTCCTCTCTCCCCTCTATCTCCCCGCAACCCTTCCCCTCCCTCCTCTCTCTCCCGCACTTGCAACCCTTTCCCTCCCCGCAGTTGCTCCCCGCCCTCCCTCCCTTCCCCGGAGTTGCTCCTTCCCTTCCCTCCCCTCCCCGGAGTTGCTCTTTCCCTTCCCTACCCTCCACCTCCGCTCCCCTCCCCTCCGGCCTCCGCACCTTCCATGCCCTTCTCCGCCGCTCCCCGTCCCTCCGCAGCCCCTCCCCCACCCTCGCAACCCCTCCGCAGCCCTCCCTGCGCCTTCACCGCGCCCCTCTACGCCTCCGCCACGCCCCGGCTCACGCCCCCGTCGCGGCCCTCCATGCCCTCCATGCTCCACACACACTCTCTCTCTCTCTCTCCCTCTCTCTCTCTCCATTACAAATTCCATGTAGACCTATAACTCTATAAGTGAAGAGCGACTTACTACATTTGTATGACTCTTAACCATAAGGGTGAGTATGGTCGATTACCTGTAATAGTGCTGGCGTGCAAAGAAATACACAACTGGCGGTCACAAAGGTGTTACTTGATCTTACAGGGTACAAACGCCTGCACTGACCGGGTATAGACACCTGCAATAGCCCACGTCATAACTCGGAGTTAATAATGTGCAAGGGCTCATGATATGGTGTATGACTTTAGCTTGTGATTGTGTGTTTTACTCAGCTGTGACTGATTTTATAGTAATGGATTGGGCACCCATGTTGCATTAATTTGCATGTGTCGGTCGTACCAATGACTGGAATACTGTTTCAATTGACTGAACAAGAACTGTACAGTCAAGCCTTCCCTCCCGGTTATTCATAATCGTGGATTGACAATCTAGGATTGCTTCAAAAAAATTTGAAAGCTTCTTGGACGATGTTGAATTAATAATGTTGTGTCGATTGAGTAAACAAACAACTGTATTGATTGAGTAAACAAAAATCTGTGCGGTCCAGCCCTCCCTCCCGGCGATTAAAAATCTTGAATTAACAATTGTGGTTTTCTTCACAATTTGAGAAGATTCTTGGATGTGGTCGAAATTCACAGTGGGGGTTTTTGCTAAGCTTTATGGACCTGCATTGTGAAGTCAAGACAGATGCACCAAGTTGAATAAACAATCGTCACAAGAATTTCAAGATTTGTGAGCTTTTGAGTTTTTAACGTGCAAGGGCTAATGATATGGTGTATGACTTCAGCTTGTGATCTCGTGTTTTAATCAGTTGTGACTGATTTCATAATAATGTATTGGGCATACAACATTAATTTACCCATGCAGCATTAATTTGCATGTGTTAATCATACTAGTGACTGGAATACTGGTTCGGTTGACCGAAGAAGAATTGTACAATCCCGCCCTTCCTCCCGGTTTTTTGTAATTCTGAATTGCTAAATCTTGAATTGCTAAATCTTGGATTGATAATCCGGGATTGCTTCAAAAATTTGAAAGCTTCTTGGACGATGTTGGTTTAACAATGTTGTGTCGATTGAGTAAACAAACAACCGTATCGATTGGGTAAACAAACGACTGGATCACTTGGATAAACAAAAATTTGTGCGGTCCCGCCTTCCCTCCCGGCGATTAAGAATCTTGAATTAATAATTGTGGTTTCCTCACAATTTCAGAAGATTCTTGGATGTGGTCGGAAGTCACAGTGGTAATTCTTGTTAAGCTTGTTAAGCGTTATGAAGCTGCATGGTTAGTCAAGACGGATGCACTAAGCTAAATGCACAGTCTTCACATCTGAAGTGAAAAAGAGAGCCCAAAATTGCGGTATCAAGATCGAGCTCTTCTCTCTCTCTTTGATCTTTGTATGTCGCAGACAAGTAAAGCAGAAGTCCGTAAGTGGAAAAAATTTTCTTTGTTGTAACTATTGTACGTTTAGACTGATGTCGTGCTCACCGGGAAGATGTCGACCAACAACGGCAAGCAATGCCATTGTGTCTAAACTCTTAACGTACAATGGCTAATGAGATAGTATGTGATGTTAGATTGTGATCTCTCGTGTTAACCAGCTGTGAATGGTTTCACGACAAATTATTGAGCATTYGTGATGCTTTAATCTGCATGATTCGTTCATCCCGTGACAGGAACACTGTATCGATTGGTTGTACATGTACTATACAATCCCGCCCTCTTTCCTGACAAGTAATAATTGTGGATTGATAATCTTGATTTGCTTCACAAGTTGGGAAAATTCTTGGACGTGTTCTGAATTAACAGTGGTGTAACTTTTTGAGCTTTATGAGCCTGCATGATGCGTCGAGGAAGATGTATATATCGGAATGCAGTCTTGACAATTAGAGTGAAAGAAAGAGTCTCTCTCTCTCTCTCTCTCTATCTCTCTCTCCCTCTCTCCCTCCCCGTAATGGCCCCACCAAATGATGCCAAAAAATTGCTCGTCTACTGGGGCAAAATTTCTGAGCCGTATCGCCAGGCCTGCTGACAAAAAAACGTATCGTAACCATTAATAGCATGGTTGCCTACACCATAATTGACCAAATTTCCAAGCACAGGACTCATAGTTGGGATTTCATTTGAACCCAACAAGGCATCTGACCAGTAATGCTAGGTGGCTAAGGTTTAATGAATTTTCCACGTCATGTATAATTGGTGGATCACAATCCCGATTCTCCACCTAAGCACAATCACAAACTCATTTATTGAGTTAGCATAAAGGGAGCCAGTGTTTGTTAAACTTCCTTAAATACAGACACTACTTTCATCCAAGCTGTATTATGAGCTATTGCAGTTGGTAACCGCCAAAATTATGGCTTTGCTACTGGACCGTCATCCAGCCATGTGTAACAACGGCTCCAAGCCAAAGAATGTGAACGTGGTTAACGCAATGGAAGGAAACCTCCAATTAACCAACAACACGGGCAAATGCTAGTGTATGTTTTGGGCTTACTGGGTGTCGTAACTAGTCCTCAACTGCAGCCTTTGTACACTGAGTCACGATCGCTAGACATAGAAAGGTGCTTCAGGCTGGACAAAAGGGGAGTGTATGTCAATACTCCACGACTGCAGAATCACAGGATGATTGGTGCAGGATAATACGGCTTCACGATGGTTGATAAGGTGCTGCGACCGGACACCGAGAGTAGATACGGAGGAGGATAGTATTATAGGCGAATGGGAAAATACATTTCTCACATTCTTATGCTTGTGTTGTGACATGAATGACAACTGGTTGCTTCCTGTAGACACCTCGCATACATCGCGATTCTTACTGATTGTTCGGATTGTGGCATGGGTGCAGGTGAGGCAGCGCCCTCAACACAAGCTCCTGAATGATCAGATGAGTTTTTTCTCGCCCTTTCAGTTTTGATTTTACAGACGCATGGAAGCATTTTTGCTTACTGTTTTATTCTTTTGCTGTAGCATACTTTTGCCACTCTACCACGGATCAGATCTGTAATGGATAAACTTCAATATGGTTTTAATGGATTTTGAGTTGCCTAGTGAGTTTTTGCTGTACATACTAGCAAGAGTATGCTATGTTGCTGCTTGAACACAAGTCTCAACAAAACGTGCCACATGAATGAAGGTACAGTACCGGGAGTGTGATGATATGTGATCGGGCAGGGTGCATGAGTCTAGCTGCGGTACCAACTGCTAGGCTGATTGATTAAAAATGGAGTTACAAAGTTGGRTTTGGGTTATACTTCAAGCATATACATACTTGGTGGATGTGGTGTTGGTACCCATAGTCCATGCGGTACATGTTTTGAGATGCCAGTATATGACAGTCGTCACTTACGTAAGAAGTCTGGAAATGTTTTGTAAAGTCTTAGTATAGATAGAATATGCCCAATTTTGGGGTGTACTGAACTGCTCTATCTCTCTCTCTCTCTCTCCACCCTTATCCCTAACAATTGAACGTGGATGAAGTCATGTAAAACTCAGAAATTGTGCTTCACATAGAATTTCAGACCGCATTTAAGCATAGTAGAGTAATTTTTTTCAAAAAAATTACAACTAAGAGAAGTTGGTAAATAGATCTAAGTTTCATCTCCAAAAATCCGTTTGAGATTTCAAGCCTTGAATCATAAGTTATGGACAAATTTCAAAGAGTGATTGATGAAGTGTCTACTAGGGTTGGGTCTTCTTTCCTTCTTCCTTTCTAAAGTTGAATAGTGAAGAAGGCCTAAAATAGAGAACTTCATAATTAGCAAACTTTGTTCAATGCATTTACCATTTGACAATGTATGTGTAAATAAAATATATTTACCACTTTATTCATATGGATATTTGTAATGTGAAAACTAGATCCTACACTTATAAGACATAATTGTAATTAAAATAAATCCTTTATAGTTGAAATGCTMATCTACAATTTCTAGTAGATACACATGTAYGATAAAGTGCAATGGAGAAAACAACAATGGTACTTCCTTTATTCTTAAGGAAAAAATTTATCTTCATGACCCTATCATTCACTTGTACTATTATTCAACAATGAAACTTTGGAAGGAAAAATATCAAAAAGTCTTTATAAAACTAATCAACAATGAACTATTTCTAATTTTTATACTATTTTTTTGGCAAGTTTTTTTTGTACATTAGTCAATATACTCATGCTACATTTTTTTGTTGTTTCTAGTTAATTTTGACATTAGTATTGAAGGTCATTTGTGAATATCAAAACACAAGTTCGTACTTCGACTATACAAATTTTACAGAAACATTAGCACTCTTGCTACAAAGATGGTGCTAGCCATACAAATTTCAAGACAACACATTTATAAAAAATGATGGTGGCCATACATATTTTAAGAAAACATAGGAGGGGGGATCATTGACATGGTGGTGGCCATATACCACACTCCAAAGTGTATGGCTCAGTCTGCCCACTGCCACTCATTTTGGAATGTAGTGCATGGCTACACGCCAGCCGGAGTGGGCGGAGGCGGGGCGGGGCGGACCTGGAGCGAAGGGAGCCGGGATTTTTTTTCCGGTGTGTGGGGGAGGGAGGGGGCAGGCTTGGAGTGGGCAGGGGGCGGGCAGCTTCCCTTGCTAGGCACTAGACCCGATCCCCTTGGGACATTGGGCCGAGGGTAGGCGCCTGTTGATTTGCAACACCCCCTACAAGCTATTATCGAGTACATCTGGGAGTATGCATGGCACGCAGSTCACGTCCCCAATTCCAATACAAAAATTAGGATCTGCCCAAGGTCTGACTATGCTCGGCGGGAAGAGCAGAGGTTTGGAAGGACCCCCGCTGAGAGTGCGGTCTTGTATTCCTGTGCTTGGGTGGCCGCTGGCATTCTCACATGTCGATCTCTATCTTGGTGCAAATCATGCTCCTGAGTCCACCCTCCTTCAATACGTTCCCACGCCTACCTGCTTGTGGATGTTGGTGGGAAGCTTACGAATTTGAGACACTAGTGAATGAGCTTGCTATGTTGATTCTTAGGGTTTTTTTTTAAACAAATGAATCACTAAATTCCAAGTTTTAAATTTTTAATCAAAGGTTTTATCCTTGTGCTTAATTTGATTCCAAAGCTTTCAATTTTTGCTACAACAAAATGCCCAAAAGGTATTGAATACTTTCTAACACGAACAACAAGAGACGAAAATAAACCCAAAGGATTGATCGTTGGAAAGAAGTTGTTCCCAGATTTGCAATTTTCCGTAGAAGTTCTTGGCCAGCAACAATGAAGTAAAAACGACCATTATTAAGTGTAGTCACAACATTGTTAAGTGTTGATTGCACCYCTCCATCGCCCCTTGCAAAGTCACTATTTGCTGCAGCAAGGATCACATCACATTTTCCATGTTGGAATTGGGAAATTTTTGTAATGGAATTAGGGTTAGTTCTAGGGAAACTCCTATTTTCAACACCTTGAAAATTCATAATTTGTCCAAATTGTAATGTCCAAAAAATGCATAATAAGAGAGTGTCTATGAAATCCTCTTTTCACTACCCACAAGCCCTTTCAATTTGTTCATTTTTTAATATAACATAATGGAAACATTGATGGATTACTTTTTCTGAGGCTTTTGGGTGTAGTTACCTTAGGGGCTAGCTATTGTAGGTTGTGATCATAATCYAGCCGCCTTATGTAGGCGGCTGGTCAATGGTCATGATCACCTGTCAGGGCGAATCACCCTCCTCATTGCCCATGTCAGAAGGTAATTCATGAATAGATTGCACGGTCACCTGTCAAGGCGAATGGCCCCCCTCATTGCCCCTATCACAAGGTAACTGATGTACAAATTGCACGGTCACCTATCAGGGAAAATGGCCCCCCTCATTGCCCCTGTCAGAAGGTAACTAATTTACAAATTGCACGGTCACTTGTCAGGGGGAATGGACCCCCTTATTGCCCCTGTCACAAGGTAACTGATGCACAAATTGCACGGTCACCTGTCAGGACAAATGGCCCCCCTTATTTCCCTTGTCACAAGGTAACTGATGTACAAATTGCACGACAAAAGGCCCCCCTCATTGCCCATGTTAGAAGGTAACTCATCTACAAATTGCACGGTTACCTGTCAGGGCAAATGGCCCCCCGGATTGCCCCTATCATCTAAACCTCAAAGTGTGACAAATTAGCAAAAATGATTTTTAAATATAAAWTTATTTTTTAAATTTTTTGAAAAACAAAATATATGATTATCATCAAGCTAGGCATCTCCAATAAAAATTTCAAGTTTACCGGATTTATGCTTCAAAAGTTATTGAAGATTACAAGAGAGCGACACTATTTGTGACGGAGAATAGTACAGGCCTTTCTTGCAATGACCCTAAAAAGCGTGACTACATTTTTTGATCTATTTAGTGTTTTTTCTCAAATAGTATCACTCCTAAAATAAAGGGTCAACACTTCATAGAGTAAACATAATAATATCTATTTATGCCACATTTATTGACTTCTAGATTGATAAGTGTATTTTGGACAAAACATTTGGAGATCTCCAAATGAATCTTTCTCAATGCTTGATTAAAATTCTAGGTGTTTTGAAAAGATTTTTTGATGTTTTGCATAGATCCACCTATATTTTGCATACTCTCATGATGACCCATTTTTTCTAGTATTAATTATGGATTTCTGAAAGTTCAAAGTAGTTAAATGTGGCATATTTGGTGTGTACCACACTCATTAAATAGAGTGAAGAGTTTGTAGCTATAATCCCCCATGCATTGTCTATTATATAGAATTGCCTAATTTCCTAACTAGAACATATAGACATCAATGTATTTTTTTTTGTCACTGCTTTGTCAATTTGCATCAAAGTATTGGGCATTGCATTGGCCATTCGAACATAATTGAATAGTAAATTCTTGGATGAATTTTCTAGACTATGGATGAAAACATGATTATGGATAATTATGTGATTTGCTAATGTGGTATTACCTATTCAATATGTGGATGGACGTTGAAATTTGGAGCACTACTATAACATTTAGTATTGCCACTTTGGAAAAAATTTGACACACTTGACAACAAGAAGCTCTTTTCTAGATTTCCCAAAGCTCCGCATCCCAATTCAAAATAATGGCCTTAGAGCATCTTTAGTGCTATCGTGTTATTGGCCCTAACTGTATATCTAACTTTTGAATGGTAATAATAACATTTGTCCTGACAATTGTCTCATTGAAAGCACAATCAAAAGAACTTGGAGAAGGTACAAGAAAATTCAAATTTAGGCATTGGACAAGTAATTCAAAAACATGCTAAAATTCAAATAGTGTTGAGGTCTTCGCAAACCACGGTTACTAAATGAAAATCGGGTCATTGACACTCTAAATGTGGCCAAATGTGGAGTGTCTATGGCCAAATTTTGCTTTCATAATTGTGATTTGCTAAGACCTCTTAAATATTTGTCTTTTACCTTGCTTTTGAAGTACTTGTCCAATGTACGAATTTGAATTTTCTTTTTTGTTTTCAAGATTATTTTGGATGTGTTTCCATTGAGAGAATTTTCAAGTTCTAGTCATGTACTGTTCAAATGTTAGTTATAGAGTTCTAGAGCCGATATGCCAGTAGTTCTAAAGACTCTCTTAGGCTACTAAATACTACACTCACAACCAGCTTTTTTCTTGGTGCCAGATTACACAATTTCAAAATAAACGTCTACTTTTTTTCACATTAAAGTAATCATTTTTCACCATACATTTCTCATTTTTATTAAAAATAGGGATGATTTGGATGAAAAATGTATGAATTTTGATTGAAAAGTGTTTCTTGGTTGAGAAGATGAATGTGTAAGGAAATATAATGCTTTACCAAATTTTAAGTGATCGCCATCTTGACACTTTCTCAAAAACCAAAAAAAGGGGTTAACCACCACCAAGAGAAGTCCCAGCTAAGCTTGCAACATGAGAATTGGCCCTCCATGAGAAGGCCCGTTCACAAGTGAATTTTGCATGGAATTCTCTCCATTGGTGGAATTTTATTTCATTCTTCACTTCAAGGTTAAGCTTGCTCCCCGTCAAGCTTGAGAGTCAAAGCTAGTCTGTGATGCAAACTTGTGCAGTACTCAATGTTGAAATCAGTCATGGCTAGTGGCACAGGCAACGCCATCCATGGAGAGACACCGATAGGATCATCAGGAAGAGGATCCAAAGCCGATATGTTGGGTTTAGGGTTTGTAGATTTGGAGGATCGGATCAAGTTCAAATAATTAGGTGAGTGAGGATGAATGCAATGCGGTGCTTGAGAGCCCGCCATGCCCAAAACGTCAATTCCAATACCTGGAAGGTAGTCGACGTCCCGTATTCATAGCTGGTTTTAGAGCGTTAGCACAGACGTAGAGTACCGTATTTGATGTTGATGTATTGTTTTAGGGTTGACACCACGCACGCAGTTACCAGACATCCTTGCAGCACACAAAGTAGCGAATGTAACGCTACACCTAAACTAATCTGTTGAATCTACTGTATCAGTGCGTTACAATGGACTAACACTGCATTCAAGACCCCATGCACAGTATCGACACATTTACACAGATTGAGCAATTCAAACCAGGTGTGTATTATACTTAATATACCCCACCTACAACTCTCTGTGCCATGCTTGACTCACAGACACTAAAACTGCATACAAAAAGGCTACACCGCCTGCACGAGCTCAAACTAGCTCAACGTGATCCACGCACATAAAAGAGAGCTTCCTAAGTTACGATACTGAACTTATCCACCCTGCCAGTGCAAGGCTGGAGGGAGGTGAACTGTCATTACTACGTACTTCAAGAAGAGCTCCGATGGTTCGACTTCCATTCTTGAACTGAAGCCGTGCTTGCCCATCATACTTCAGTTGGGAGTGTGTTTGGTACACAGACGTCATCCAGTGCTGTCCGTGATACATCCACATCCAACATAATCCAATAACTATTGGAGCGTGGTTCAAATTATTAAGCCGTTTAGATTATTGTTGGGTATTCAAGAGGGGTTCTTGAATGCCATGGATTGCATTTTAGTTTGAAAACAATATTTATCATCAACACTTTAAAGTTTGTTACTCTTTTCTAGAATACTCACATTTTGATCATGAATATGGTTGCCATCATATTAAATATTACAATTTGCTTAGTGTTGGAATCATCTACATTTATCTTAAACAAATTAAAAATCACATCATGATTAGACTATATACTTTGCCAATTATATTTGAGGAAGCTCCAAGCAAATGAAATCATTTTGAAGAGTTTAATATGGAACCGTATTTGAATGTATAGTCATTGGTTGAAAAAATGCACTTCTATAGGATAGTGTGCATACCTAAAAATTCACAAAAATTCATATTTTCATCCATAAATAAACATTTCTATTTCAAAATATACATATTATTACGTATTTTTGTATGTTTTGCATATATTTGTATGCATTTTAATGTATTTGGTACTTAAAGAGGGATATTTTGGGAGAAAGTACCCCCCCTTTATATGAGATTTGAGTGCATAACATGTAGTATGATGATCTGCTTTTACACGGATTGCAATATTGACATGATTGTGTTTGTGGATTCCATATTATAATATTCATATGCAATTTGGGTGCATATGCCATAACACAACTCTTTGATCTCCCTTCCTTAAAAATTGAGTCTCTAGTGATATTTCAACTTGCCAAGAAAAATGGAGATGGAATTGACTTCGAATTTGCATCTTCATCAAAATAGTGAAATTAGGTTACCTTAACAATTAGGTTGCCTTACCTCACAAAAGTTATTGTATAAGCCATCAAAGTCAACAAATATTTTTATAGATATTTCCATATGTACACATAGAAGTTCATGAGTCACCTAATTACAACTATATCAAATTCAAAAGTAGTTAATTCAAAGTCAAGAAACCTTTGACAACTTTTGAATTTTTATTCAATAATAATACCTTTTCTTTTATTATGTGTAGTTTTAACATTATTTAAAATTTACATTTTGATATATTTAAAATTTGCATTGTCATCTAAAAGATTTAATATTAGAAAAATATTAGGTCAACAAGTAATTGACTTTCTTTTTAATTGCATATCGATGAGATTACGAAAAAATACCAAAGAATTGTAAGATTTGGCCAATTTTTGTAATTAATATGTTTAGCAAACAAGAGAGGATTATTTCAAAAATGGAAAGTTAGGATCTTTTTGGTGGATAATCATTCAAATATATTTTGAAGGAATTTTTTAGTGAATTTAGAAGAAAAAAAACTTGTGTATGAAATTGTTAAATTGCTATCTTCAAAAATAGTTGTTTTTTGTATTTAAGTGAAAAATCTTTGGATGAATGAATGTATTTCCATCTTTATTTTATATGTTTCATTCATGTTTGTATTTAAGTGAATAATCTTTGGATGAACAAATGTAAATAGTTTTAAAGAGGAAGATCTCTATTTAAGTAGTTGGCAATATTATTTATTAACTATGAATAATTATAGCATTTACATTGCTTGTTACAAAATGAAATTAGATATAAAAATGTGTTTTTTTACCTTGAAAAATACTTTTTACTCTTACATGGGTATAGCCTTACAATAAAAATTGTATTTTGTGTCACCCATACTAACTACTTACTAAAGGCTATATTTTTTTGCAAAAGATGAATATTAATAGCAAATGCATAGATATCAATACTATTCTAAGAACATGATTTCTATTAATATGCTTAGTTGGTAGATATATTCATTAATGAAAGAACATGATTTCTATTACTATGTTTAGTTGGTAGAAATATTCATGAAGAGTAAGAAAGTATTGCATTTTTAAATTAATATAAATGTAAGTGATCCTAAATGCAATTTTTAGTGTACTACTATTTATCTTGACTAACAATCTTTACAAATATCTCTTGATAAAAATATACCTCCTTATGTAGAAGGGTAATATTAACCATATGTGACTTTATTTCCTAGTAGGGTGAATAAATCCAAAATCATCATTGTGCCTAAAACCACCATCATCACTTTGTGTACATGCCCAAAACCAATATGTATTTATGTAGAAGATAAATGTACAAATTGTCCTCTAGTTTGTGCCGCGTCAATTTTACATTCCTTCACCTCCCCCACCCTTATTTGGGGGCTTTGATCACAAATGTACATGAATTCACAATTTGCAAACTTTTTAACATATGTGGCAGATTAAAGGATTCCATTGTTTTCTCCAAGGGTAATGAAACGGGGCAATGTGGAAGGGTTTAGTTTGCCCTGGTTGAAGGAACAAAATACCATCGGTAATTAGCACACGTTATAATTTGTATCATCTGGGCTAATAAAATGAAATGAAGTACCACCTCCGTCCAGTAATTAATCCAAGATTACTTGGAAATGGCTAAATTAGCACAAGAATTGTTCCTATTTTTAGGAGCTCACATAGTTATTGTAGGTTCTACTAAGTTCCATTAGGTGCGAAAGAATGGAAGTTAACAATTAAGTTGTCCATGTTGAAAACAAGCAATGGAATTGAATTTTTTTTTTTTTTTTTGGAACTGCTCCAATGATATTGATTTTTATCATTCTCTGAGCAATGTTGGTGGAGTAACATTCATTGACATCCTTTCTATTCAATTGCGACAATGTCTTTTGATTCAACTCCAAAAAATTCTCAACAAGAGATTTGTTAGTAGCAATTTTTGTATAATTTTGGATTGAATTCTTTGCCTTTGGTTGGCTAGAGGGTTGCATTTTGGTTCCATTCGCAATGATCCAATTGCTATTTAGTCTTTGGAGTGTAGAACTATGGATTCTTTCACTTCAAGGAACTCAAACTAGCTTTAGTTGTTGTCCAACAAGTTGTGAAGAGCCAATTTCGAATTTAATTTGGAACAAGTATATTTGGAAATCCCGGATTAATTTTGGGTCAAAGGGAGTACTTTCCTTGGCATCTAGTAGTGATAATTCTGAGGACGGATACCCGGGTTGGAAATGATGCTGCAGGCGCCTGCTGATTCGCGATGCAAGACGTTAACCCCTAAAGGTCTTTGACGATGCTTTCACCAATAACGCTCCAAAACTGCCATTTCTAGTGCAAGTACCAAATTTTAGAAAAAAAAATATTTTTGGACAAAGTGACCATAGGATCTTGTATTAAAATACTTTGGGAATATGTGGAAAAAATTTCAGATTTTTT